>PVKZ01007591.1:0-21822 GCA_004027375.1 Macroglossus sobrinus | reverse complement strand
GGGCGCAGAGCGGATTGAAGGGGGCTCATGGGACTCCTGATTTGTAGCTACATCAGACAATTGTGGGGGACCTGGTGACCTCCTGCTAGCCACTGGCATCGGGGCGGGGGGCCGAGCCCCTCACCTGTGAGCTCTGCACTAGCTCAGGTAAGTCGTGTCAGAATGGCTACGTAGGACACCCGCAGTGTCGCCGCTGATGCGGGAGCCGAGAGCCGGGGTGGGGGTGTGGGGAGGGGGTGCGGGGAGGGGGCTGGGGAGCCGGGCAGTTGTTCGGCGCCCGTTTGTTTAGAAGGATGCCCAGAGGTAGTTTAAACGCAGCTCGGCTCATCAGAAGAACTCACTCTTCGAGGAGGGACGTCGTTTGCATAGACTTGTCCGAGCCCGTGAGAAGACTCCGTGGGAACGGGAGAGGCGGACCGCCAGGGGTTTGGTCGGGGCGGGGCGGGGCGGGACCCGAACAGGTGAGCCGTGGGCCCGGTGGGACCTGGGCACCGGAGACGCACGATCCCGTGAGCGTCGCTTCCTGCCCGGACCGCCACCCACACAGTGCCATTTAGTTGGGCGATTATCCGTTGCCTACCACGCGGCGATGAAGCAGGGACCCCATGGGAAAGGCACCACCGCCACATCCTGTCACCAAGCTCCAGGCGGTGACGGAACGGCCTTCAGTGGGGACCGTTAATGATGACTCTGTGTCACAGCGACAGTCAGCAGCGCCCTGTTCCCTGCACTCAGCATGCCTCTTCCTGGCCCTCAGCTGGGGCACGCCGCTCCCTCTGCCTCCGACGCCCTCCCTCCCCTCGTCACCAGGTCGCCCCGTGGCCACACCCCGGGGCTTGCTCAGCAAATAGCTGTCTCTCCTCCTTGCTAGGAGCCTGGCGTGCCCAGCGGCGGTGGGCTCGGCTCCCCCGCAGCCCCGGTGGAGTCCCCGGTGGGCCCTCTCCCTTCCTGCCGGTCCCAGGCTCTGTCTCCTACTGTCTGGGGCTGTGACACGGCCGACAGGACCTGAGAGGAAGTCTCCCGGAGACTTCTGGAAGGCAACCTCGCCCTGGGAAATCGTAGGAGTTGCGTCATCCTTTTTTAAACCGAGACATTGTTATTGGAGGATATGTGTTGTGTGGAGCGTCTGCAGCCACTTTGTGTCAGGAGGCAGGACAGCCCTGACACAGCGAGCGTGGTGGGCTAGGACGATAAAGAGTTTGAATGCTTTAGAGACTAGAACTGCCCGCCGGCAGCTGGACAGCTAGACGGAGAGTGGGCGCTCAGCCCTCCTTCACTCTCTCCCTTCCTTCCTCTCTCCCTCTCCCTCTCTGCCTCTCTCTCCCCACCGAGACCGGCTCTCAGTCCTGACTGCTGCTGCCACCTGGAACCTTTGACAGGTGCCGGGCCAGCTCTCCCATCACTTAAACCAGGGCTCCGTCGATGGCACCCGGTCTCAGTATTTTTAGAAAGTCTCCCCACTGATTCTGACGTGACCTCGAGGCCGAAAACCCTGCAGCTGGAGCAGAGGTTTGAAACCCTGGCCACAGGGCAGAACCACCCAGGGGGCTTAAGAGAACGCTGGTGCTGGTCCCGCCGCCAGAGGTTCCAGCCTGATTGGGTCGGGGCGGGCCGGGCGCCCGCGGGTCTTAAAGCCCCGGTGATTCTGACGGGCCCGGCTCCGGGAAGCACCGCGAGGCCTCGCCCTGGAGGAAGGTAGGGAGGGGTCTTTCTTCTCCGGCAGTAAAACCACTAAGATGCTGTCTCTGTGCACGTTTGTCCGAACCGCACAGCGGTTCTCAGCCCGCGGGGCACTTCGGGGTGTCCGGAGCAGCGTCTGAACGTCCAGCTCCCGGGCTCTGCTCGCCCAGATGTTAACCCGGCCGTTGAGGGCCCTTCTCGTGTGTCTGGAAAACTCTCCCGTGGTTGCCCCAGGCCGGCCAGGTCGAGGGCCACTGCGAATATCAGTGGTGCTGGCGATGCCGGTGATGACAGGGGCGCCCAGCGTCTGCGTGCGTGTCTGTTTGCATTGTTGGTGTTTGTTCTGGGCCCTCTGCAGCTGGGGGGCACTGTCTGGTCTAAGAGCGGGGCCGGCCCACTGTGTCACTGACACCGGCACGATGGGAGGTCTCCGGAAGTGTCACAGACCCACGGGCGTGTGGCTCGGGCGGCCAGGTGTCCGCAGTTAGCCGTGTGCGGCTGCAGCCCGTTCTCGTGATGAAGGGTGTCAGCTGGGCGCGGACCCAGGCTGCCCGCTCCCCAGCGGTCACCTTGTGACGATCTTGGCCACGCTGGCCAGTTGGTCGGGCTGTGCAGGGAAAGCCACCAGCCAGGCTGTGTCATGGCTGTGACAGGTGCACCTGGTGATGACACGAGTGTGCCCCGCACGGTGGGGGCTGTGGCTACGCTGCTCGGCTCTCCGCTGCCGCTCGGAGGCGGCCGGTGCAGGCGTGAGGACACGCGGGGACAGCCTGTCACCCTGCGCACAGCTCAGCCACCCCCTCCTGCCGCGAGGGGCTCGGAGCGCACCCGGAGGTCCCCGCAGACCTGCGGCCACCGGGTCGGTGGCGGGGACGTCTCTGGCCATCACGAGGACAGAGGGTCCCGTCCGAGTCGGCGGGTGGGTTTCCCAGACACTCCGAGATGCAGCGCAGGCCAGCACGACAAAGAGTTGTCACAGCGTCCCCGCAGCTTTGGAGAGTTCTGCCAGAGCGGGTGAGACGTTCATCTATGCATAGTTGCCGGGGGGGGGGGGGGGCTAGGACCCAACCCCATTTAACATGAAAACACAAAGGGCTTTTTGGGGAAAGTTTAGTGCGCCCCACGCTCCCCGGAAGCAAGGCTGCCGTGCCAAGCCCGGGGAGCCTTGCTCTTTGCTTCGCTCACAGTCTCACCAGGTTCTTTTACTTATTCATTCATTTATTTTTAAATCACATAACCGACAGCGGTGCCGCTGGTCCCCAATACAGTACATTTCCACTACTACCTTGCGACTGTCACAGTTCAGGTGGCTCTGACGCAGCCACGGGTCCCACGGTTCTGTCTTCCAGAAGGCTCGGGGCTGGGCGTTTGTGTGTGTCCACGCAGGAGGTTGAGCTTTGTTTATATTTACATTTCTACGTGGGTTTATACACGCTACTGAGTCCGTATTTGAATTGTACTTTATTTTGAAAATGACGTTCCTGGGATCTTTACACTGCAGCCAGGATTCTTATAGAAGAGACTATTTTGACATCGTAAGCTGTGTCCGATTCAAATGGTAAAGAGGGCGGGAAAGTAGCGACGATTGAAAGGGGAGAGGGCGGGGCCTGGTGTTCCAAGGCGCTGGGCGCAATTCCACAAGGTGTCCACCGGGGGGCGCAAGCACCCCACCCAACGGGCGCTGTTTCTCCCGCGTTAGGTCAGGAGCGGGGCGAGCTGCTGGGACCGACTCCCCCGCCCGCCCCAGCTCCGCCCCGGGGCGCGGATCCCCCCAGCGTCCGCCCCTGGGCGCCAGCGCCAGCCTCCCGTTCACGCGGCGCGCCTGTCGCCTTGCCCGAGGCTCAGTGTCAAGGGTACAGGGACCTCGGTGTCTGCTCTGGTGAAAGCGGACCCGGTGACATTGCGGAGAATTTAAAGTGAGCGCTGGGTGGGCGTTGACCCCGCATTCCTGCCACCCCAGGGCCGAGTGGCCCCCCCGAGTCTCGGGCTGTGAAGAGGATCTGACCCTTGTAACATTAAAACAGAGAGGTGGCCCAGGCACAGGTGGCCCAGGGACAGGTGGCCCAGGCACAGGAGCCTCAGCACTTTTTAGGACGCTGTCTGGCCATGGGGGGGAAATCGTTTTGGGCGCAGCACAGGGCGGTGGCCTTAGCGCGTGCCCGAGGCCTGGGCCGCAGGCGCCACCGCAGAGGACAGGTGACGGGGGCGGTGGACAGGACGGGGCTGGAGCCCCTGGGGACACGCTGGGTCGTGATTCTGTCCTACGCCTCGCGTTGGCCGGTGGGGGCCGGAGGTGCAGGTATTTATAACAGAAACAAACAGAACAAGCGAATAGCACCGAAAGTGGGCCCTGCCCGGACCGGCGGCAGGAAGGGCCCGTGAGCCGAGCGTGGGGACACGCCCAAGCCCGTGCCTCGCAGTCCGGAACGCGAAGAACGGTGCGGGAATCGGCAGGTCCCCGAGGCCACAGTGCGGGCTCCGAGAGGCCGGGCGCGGGCGCGGGGCGCGGGGCGCGGGCGGCTCCGGCTCTGCACCGAGGCTGACCCCGCTTCTCTCTCTGGACCTTCGGCTCCCCGGCAGCCTCGCCGGGCGCACTTTGCCGAGAGCTTGTCTATCAGGAAAACCAATAAATACCCCGGGCGCCGTGGGTCTCCGGGCGCCGTGGGTCTCCGGGCGCGGTGGGTCCCGGGGCGCCGTGGGTCTCCGGGCGCGGTGGGTCCCGGGGCGCCGTGGGTCTCCGGGCGCGGTGGGTCCCGGGGCGCACTGCGCGTGGCGCGCAGGCGGCGGGCGCGCGGGTCCCCGGGGCAGGAACCTTCCGCGCGGTCTCGGTGGCCCGGCCTGTCCCCGCGCGTGGGCTCGACACACCGCAGGGCTGCGCCCGCCTCCCACAGAGCGTGTCCCGCCCGAGGACCCCGCCCCACGGGGAGGGCCGGGCACGGGGACAGCGCCCCAGGCCCCGCGGACGCGGCGTCGGCTCCTCTGCCACTTGCTTCCCTTTGGAGCGGGGAGGGGGGAGGGGTTCCCCGCCCCCCGCCCGCGGCCGGGCCCAGCCCGCCCCGCGTCTCTGCAGGTGGTTTCCTGGCAGCGGTTCCGTCGGGATGATTTTGCCCCTGGGGAGCATTTGGCGAGGTCCGGAGATGTTTTGCGTCTGGCGAGTGGGGCCGAGGACGCTAAGTGCTTTCCTTAGTCAGATTCAGAGATGCCACAGGACGAACTGCAGTCAGGTGACGGCATCGTGAGGTCGGAATGTCAATGGCGGGGGCATTGGGACTCCCTGCTTTATGGACCGACCACGGTCCTTGGTCCCTGTCCTCTCCCTGGCTGCTCCGACCGCAGAGCGGAGCACATGGGACCGGAATCGCGTCCCCAAGCCTAGAGCGTTTCCCGTCTGCCCCGTGGTGGAGGGAGTTTGCCGATGTGATTCCACATCCCACGGGAAACAGGCGAGAGCCTGTCCGTTTTTAAACGACGAGGTTTCGCCTGCGATTCGTGCAGCGTCCCTCCAAACCCTGTGTCTTGACCGCCCGTGGCTGTTTTAATTCCGTGTCCTTCCGATGGCCGCCCTGCCATCTCCATGGACTACGGCCCTGTGTGTCCAGCGTAGCCCGGCGTCCAGTCAGGGGCTGGCGCCTGCCCTTGTGGGGTTCACGGCCCGGGGCGAGGATGGACACCCATGAAACCATCACCCCAGGAACGGGTCTGACAAAGCACAGCGAGAACCCAGCTCGAGGCAGGTCCTGTGACCGCTGACCGGGGCCCAGGGAGGGCTCTGTGACGGTGAGTGTGGTGATGGCGGGCGGCAGTGGTGACAGGTGGCGGTGGTGACAGGGCAGTGGGCACGCCGGGCCGAGGCTGGAAGAGCTGGGGCGTGTGGGTGCCGGAGCTGGATGGCCGTCCTCCGGCAAACCCCACACAGCCAGGTCCCCGGTCTGGTCCTTGTCCCAAGAGGCCCCAGAGCGAGAGGAAGCCCCGGGCGGCCGAGCGGGGGATGGGGGGATGGGGAGTGGGTTCCAGCAGCTTGGCATCGCAGACTCATAAATCGTGAGACTTTCAAACTGAAAAAAATGTTGAACTCATTTGAAAACCCAGTTATTTAAAAAACAACTAGCTGATGGATTGACTTTAAAAAATCTAATTAAACCATTGTGTCTCCCCCCCCCCCCGCCACTTCCCAGCACAGTGGATGAAGGGAGTGAATTCAAACACAGCCATTTCCCCTTTTACACAATAGCTGTGTGTGTGTGTGTGTGTGTGTGTGTGTGTGTGTGTGTGTGTGAACTCAGCTGGAATTATCCTGCAGTGATTTCCAGGGTCATATTTCTTTTGAAGATCAATTGAATATTTATGTGTGTGTGTGTGTGTTTTGATGTTAAAAGTCCCAATTCTCACAGCGCCTTCTAAGTTTTCTAGGACTTTTAAAAAACCCTCACCAGAGACTCAGTACAATCAACAGCTCATTGTGCAATTCTCTGCGGTGTAGACCGTCTGGTTTTCCTGTGCAA
Organism: Macroglossus sobrinus; assembly: GCA_004027375.1. Taxonomy (NCBI): domain Eukaryota; kingdom Metazoa; phylum Chordata; class Mammalia; order Chiroptera; family Pteropodidae; genus Macroglossus; species Macroglossus sobrinus. Next base: position 15,640 of record PVKZ01007591.1, on the reverse strand, counting down.
AATGTGGGTTTTAACCCAGCTTTTATTTCTTTTCTGTCTCACATGCAAGTGCTAAATAATATCTGTTCTCACAAGTCTCACAAAACAGATTTCGGCGACAGCGCACGGTCCACGGTGGCGCTAAGCGCACAGGGCACCGAGGGGGCCGTCAGCCAGTGGCCGTGGGGCCAGAGGGACGAGGGGCGAGTGAAGGGCCGTCCCAGGCCTTCCCCCCCCCCCGTTCTTCCCACGAGGGGCACCATCAGCGCCCCCGGGGCGCCAGAGGCCTGGCCCTGGCGTGGGCGGACGTGGTCGCGGCCACTTTCGTCAACCTGGACCGCGTCGCCGGCCCGTCCTGGTCCACCTGGGGAGGCTCCTGAAGCGCAGGTAAACGGATCTCAGGTGCTTCTCGCGTTTCCCGAGCCGTGGGTGCCGAGCCTACCGTGGCCTCCAGGAGGCGCCCCACCCCCCTGCTCCCCACATGCGAATCCCCAAGTCGCGCTGGGCAGGTTGGGTGATGACGCACGGAATCCGCTGACCCTGACCCCTGAAACGCCAGCATCCCATTCCTCCTGTTCCCGCGGCAGGCCCCGCCCCCCGGGAGTCACGTGGGGGCTCAGGCCTGCTCCCCGCGGCTGGAAAGGGGGTTCGGGGAGGTGCCGGGCGCGGGGGTCGGGGCGGCTTCTCCGGCCATGCACAGGGCCCTCGTTCGCTCATGCTCTCGTGGGGGGCATGGCCCGCACGCAGCTGCCGTCCAGGGGGGCAGGGGCAGGAGGCCTCCCGCCGGGGAGGAACGCGGGGGACCCCTGCGGATCGTGGGCTTGTGGACCCGCACACAAAAGGGGCGGCGCGGGGTCTGTGGGGGACAGCCGTGCGGAAGGCGCTGGGGGCGACAACAATATGAGTGAGGTATTATCATTATCCTGACTCTACTGGTAACAAAATTAAATTAAAGATAAATAGGTACTCTTTGCATTCTGCATAACTTTCGAGTAAAATGTATTCTCAGCAGTGCTATGACCCCAACTTGCAACATTCCTGGGTTTTGAAAGTCCTTGTAGACACATCCTCCCGGTCTCAAGTTAAAATGTAACTCCTTAAACATCAGGCGCAATCATTGTATCCCTTTTGAAACACTAACCCAGGGCTCTGCCCAGCCGCCAGCGAGGAAGTCACGCCTCTCGGGGCAGCTTCCTAATGAGTCGCTGTCCTTCCTTCGGGTCCTATTAACGTGAAGAAGCGAGAAACCAGTTTCCAGGAAGTCTGGGAATATAGACGGCCTCTAAATTTTCACCGTGATTTCATCTCAGGCGCCCTAGAAACACGGACGCACAGATGCCCACGGGCTCACGTACTGCATCTCACACACACGTACACGCACGTGAGGAAGTCTCCCGCCCCCACAAACACACACACACACACGCACACACATGCACACACACGCACGCACACACACATGCACGTGAGGAAGGCTCCCGCCCCCTCAAACACACACGCACACACACACACACACGCACACACACACACGCACTCGCAGAGAAAGGGCTCATCGCTGTTGTGCAAACGTGTCTGTTCACTAAAGACTGAGATGACACTGTTCCAAGGAATTTGTTAAGTACGGACTCTGGAGAAACATCCAAACTGAGGGTGAGAGAAAACGCGGCCTAAACGCGCAGCATCTCGCGGGCCCCCATCCCGCTTGGGGTCTGCAGCTTGTTCGTCGTCATCTGATCTGTCTTATGTCCACGGTGCAAGGCTCAGTGGCCCCAGGAAGCGTCGGGGGGGTCGTCAGTGGGCGGAGGGACCCCTTTCGTGGCGCGGCGACCCACGGTCCACGGCGACCCACAGTCCACGGCGAAGGGAATCCAGAAGGTTGTGCCCGGACTCTGACAGGTACCCCCTCCCCAGAACTTAGCGCAGGGGTTCGGTCGTAGCACGCCGGGCTTGAGGCCTTCCGCCTTCGAACTCACAGGTGACCTCTGAATCGACTCTCTTTATGTCTCCTTCAAAGGGACCATTATTTTCCATCATCTCAACAGTAGGGTGGATGGAATGAACCGTGTCATTATTTTAATAGGTCGTTACATGAAAAAAATTCAAAGGATTACAAACCCGGTGTTTCCTGCCGGAAGCTCTGTGTGTGGATATGATAATAATAATGATAATAATAATGATGATAGTAATAATAATAACAACAACAACAACAAAGGCCACGGCACCACTGCCACATGCTGTCCCTCGAGCATTCTTTGGAACCGGGAGGGCGTACGTAAATAAACGGGGCGCAGGCTACCGCGGCCGAGGGCCGGGCCGGGCCGGGCCGCAGACGCGAAGCCACGACCGCGGAAACGAGGCTTGGGCTTCTGCGCTCCGGGAACGAGGAGGTGTCGCCGTCTCGGTTTCTCCCCGCGCCAGTGTGTGGCAGCACGCACGCCGGGGGTCTTCGGGGCGACGTCAGGTATTTCTGGGTCTCCTCCGGGTGAGGGTTGGGGGGCGCGTCCTCCTAGTGTTCCAGGAAGGGGTCTGAACCTGTAGAACATTTCGTAAGAGCTTAAGTCAAACTTCTCAGGGGCCGGAGAAGGTGACCTGGAGAGTGGCGGTGTCCGCGGCGCCTCTTACGCACTTGGAGTCAAAGACGGGGCGCAAGCAGGTTCCTCGGGGTCCACACGGGCCGTCGGCCAAAGGGAGCGGGGGGCACGCTAGGGCGGGGGCCTCCGCGGCTGGACAAAAGGTGGCGTGGACGAGCACATTCTTCTCTGACTCCGGTGGGTGCAGGGTGGTTAACAGCTCACACTGTGGCCCAGCGCGATGATCTCGGGGACGAGCGAGCGGTGAGGGCGCTGGGGCCTCTGCTCCGGGGGCATCTGAGGAGCTGGGGTCTCTGCTCTGGGGGCATCTGGGAGAGAGGACCCCTCTGCCGCTGTCCTGGCCACCTCGAAGCGCCAGGCTGGGCTCTCCTAAGGAAAAGGCCAGCTTCGCTAAGGGAGCTGGGGGCCTGCGACGCGGCCGCTGCCCTGACCTGCCCCGCGATGAGCCTGCCCCTGGCGGCCGCTTCTGGTCGCCGAGCCGGCCAGGTTTCAGGAGGGACCCTGTGAGCTGACGGCCGACGTGCCACGTGTTCCCCCACTTCCGCAGGGGTCAGAGGCCCCCGGCAAGGTGACGCCGTGGGCTCGCTGGGCTGGGGCCCTCAGCATTCCAAGGGAGCACCCTACGAAGCGCCCTGTCTCGGGATGGTGACGTGGGATGGCAGGGAGTAGCCCGTCCCCTGGCCGGGAAGGAGGGTGCTCAGTCAAAGGCGTGTGTGCAGATAGATGTACAGGTGGAAATAATGCCTTGTCTTAACTCTGCCTCTTTAATAAATCAACGGTGAGATCGAACATGTTCACGCGGTCATTTCTTAGCGGCCTTTTCTCCCCGTCTTCTTGGGAATGGGTTGGTTTTTATATTATTAGCCTTCAGGGGTCTTTGCGTTTTCTCATCCATCGATTGCACTTTTAAATAGAGGTGCCAGCCTCTGTCAGATGCCGTTTTCTGCAGACGAGAAAATGGGACTCCGGTGACGTTGCTGGTGGCGCGGATCAGGGCCACGCTGAGCTCCATCTGACGCTGGGGGCTGTTCGCGCCCGGGCGCTCTGCGGTCCTGCCCAGGGACCGTCCATCCGTGTGGGGTCGGAGGCAAGCGGGAGCCGGGACCTACACGAACACGGAGCTTCATGACCGCCACGCACGGCCCGGACACGTCTCGGAAATAATTGTTCATTTAACCTCAGAACGCTCCGGTTAATCAGGAATCAAGCACAATTACGACACCAGCGTTTAGCAGAAGAAGCTGCTGGGCACGGTGGCATCCAAGGGCACCCGGTCACGTAGAGGTCAAGCCCCGTCTTGGACTCAGCACTGTCATTTTATGATAATAGGCAACACGCCATCTGTCTGTCACCAGCCGAAGGCAAAGGCAGGTCACTTCGGTTAATTTCCAGCTGAATAAAACTCACCCCTTTAAATACCAATTTTAAAAAATCTTCTATAAAACTTTCAGCAAAAAAAAAAAAAAAAAGACGGATTGATTCTATCCATTTATCTATGCTTTCGCTTGAAAAGCCACTGAAATGGTAGTAAATAAGATTTCCAAAGATGTCAAACTAAGCAATGAACAGAAGGTCAGAGATGGAGGGAGAGACAGAGACACAGAGAGACAAGGAGCGAGGCTAGGAGGGGTGTCACCTCTGAAGCTGGACTCGAGCCTGGACCCGCAGCACTGTGGCGCCCCCCCACCCCCAGCCGGCACCCCCTCCCTCCCCCACCTCTGCTGAGGGCCTCTGGTGTCCCTGCGTCCTCCGCCCAGCTGCCCGTGGGGGCTCCGTTCACACCCGCAAACGCAGTCCAGTCGCTCCAGCCGTGTGCTCGAAGGCGTCCCTCCCTCCCCGAGCTGCCGGCGTGTTCACTTCGCACGTGGGGTCTGTCTCTGGGGCCCCTCCCCCGTCCAGCTCTCCGACTGCCGCGCTAGGGTCACGGCCTTGCGGACCGCGGCTTTACAGCAGGTCTGGTCGTGGGCGCCGAGAACTCAGCTTCGCTCGCGCGCGCTCTCATTCTTGAGATGGCTCTGGCCATCCCGAGGCGTGGCGTGTCTGCATGTGTTTTCGAGCGAACGCAAGAATCTCCGTTTCGGAAACGCCGCAGGTGTCACCACAGGGGCCGTGTCGGGCGCACGGATCCGTTTCAGGAGACGCCCCGTCTTAGCCACGTGATCTCCTCCCCGTCCGTGTGGGTGTCCCCCCATTCACGCCGGCCACTCTGTGTTTCCAGGGCTCCGTGAAAACCTTCCAGGTCTCTCTCAGGTGAATGTGGAAATATGGACACACTCACTGCACCGTTTGTGCAGAAACATTCCAAACCTCACGACGGTACGACCCACACCCACCCGCGTGCCCGCCAGATCACGCACAGACACGCGCGCACACGTGGGGGTTACGTGTGGCCCTACTGCTCGCGCTTGCTTTCGGTTCTTTTATGTGGAATGTATGCGACCTTATCGTCAGAAATTTCACACGTTAAGACGAAATCAGTAAAGAGTTCCTTTTGCTTTTGTTGGGACCAAACGCTAAATGACACACATGTGTTTGGTTGGCGTGAAATTCGACCTATGGAAACCTCGGGGCTGGGACTCTCCAGCAACGCAGGCGTTACGGGCTGAGTTCTCGGTTTCCGCGGGGACCGAGGCCCTTTCTCCGTCCTTCAGCCTCTTCTCTGCCCCGTCCGCGGCGCTGCAGAGCAGAGGCTCATGTATCTGTTTCGTAGCTGCCCCCGCCCCTCGCCTTCCCCTTTATGTAAAACGGGACCTTCTCCTCTCAGGAGCACCGGGGCGGGGGCTTTGGCGCGGGGCGGGGGCGCAGGCCGCGGGAGGAGGAGCGGGTCGGCCCGGCTGCCCGGGCGGGGGCTGTGCCCTCCACGCGTCCGTGGGTCAGAGCCGCGGCCGGGGCTCGTGACATGTCGTCCGAGTCTGTCCTGGGGGCTGAGGCCGGGCATCTAGCAGCCGCGCTCGGCTCCGTCTTGGGCTGCAGGATGGGGACGCGGGTTGCTCTGCCCCCTGGGGACGAAGGAGCTGGGCTGGCATTTGGTCCTGTCGTCGGCACCATCCACATGAGCATCCGGGGACGGTGCCCGCCGGCCCCGTCCCCCCCAGCCCCCGACTATATTTAGTCCGTTATGAATATGGAAACACGTTGAAAATGATTCGCTGTGACGTCCCTCTGTCTGGCCTAATAATGTCAAAGGCACTCACGGCAGCGTCTGGTCACCCAGCGGAGGGACCGGAGCCCTCGCCCTCCCCAGGGCCCTCCTCCACCGCCCGGGCGGGCTGGACACGGCCCGGCTCGCACGGCCGTCCGCTCCCCAGCCCCTCCCTGCTCGAAAGAGGGGAAGATAAGATGGAAAGGCCGCAGAGAGGCAGCTGGCTGCGGGCGGCGGAGGCCGCGGACGGAGCTGGGGCCAGCTGGACAGGGACGTGGCCGGGCAGAGGCCTGCTCTGGGCGCCCCTCCTGCCTCTCGGCTTCGTCCTCTGTGCCGTGGGCCGAGCCCCACCTGCAGCCCCCGCTGTCGGTGGCCCGGCAGCCTCGGTCTCGCCATCGTCAGGGTTTCTGCTCAGGCTCTGCCACCAGAGGCGTGTCACCCACGTGGCCTCACACGCTGCTGCGCTGAGGTGGCGTCACCTGTGCTTTGCCTTCACAGCCTTTATCCGGGTTTGAAATAAGTATCTGTTTTCGTCACTAGCTCAGAGCGCCCCCCAGGTGCAGCCAGGGGCCAGCCGGGGCCACGGCGCCGAGCGTTTGGCCGAGGCCGGTGGCTCCGTCTCCGTGGGCGCTGGCTGGAGGCCTCGGCCCCTCACCTTGCGTGCCCCCGGAGCCTCTGCATGTCTTGATGGCGGGGCAGCTGGCTTCACTCTGGAGCGAGTGGCTCACGGGAGCATGGAGCAAGCCGGGGTCCTCTGCTGCCCTGGCCACCGAGTCGCGCTCTGTCACTCCCGCCTTGCTCTACCCGTGCGTGGTGGCCAGTCACCAGTCTCAGCCCGCCGGACACGGGATGCTGAGCGCTGAGCACTGCCTGTCATGGGCCCCGTCGTCGGAGGCCGCGGGCGAGTCTGCGTGGGTGCACCCCTCACGCTGTGAGTCCGCGTCCGTGCGCCCCTCAGGCCGCCGCCTCCCTGTCGAAGCGTGAGTGCTGCCCGCTGTGAGCTGCCCCTGCCCCCCGCCCCTGGGGGCTGCCCCGGGGTGGGCATCAGGGGGCACCTGCCCACCTCGGCCGTGTTTAGCTCGGACCCGTGCACGCACCACCCCCGTGCCTTTCCTCCCAGGGGCTGACCGTGGGGCCCGCCACGCGAGGCCGAGCTGCGGGCGGAGGAAGAGGTGACAGGACTGTCAGCCTGCCGGGAACACGCAGGTGGCTGGCGCAGGGCGGGGGCGGGGTGGGGGGGAGCAGCAGCTTTCCCAGGGTTCCCTCCACTCCCCACGGGGGGCCGGCTGGAGGGAGGCGGGTTTGCCCTCCAGAGCAGTCGCCCCACCTGCCTCGCCCACCGGCAGCCTCCAGGCGGGGCCACCTGGGGCCTCCCCTGAGCTCCCACGCCTCCATCTGCATCCGCGTCTCCGCCAGGTGCCGTCTCCATCCGCGTCTCCGCCAGGTGCTGTCTCCGCCAGGTGCCGTCTGCATCCGCGTCTCCGCCAGGTGCTGTCTCCGCCAGGTGCTGTCTCCATCCGCGTCTCCGCCAGGTGCTGTCTCCGTCAGGTGCCGTCTCCGCCAGGTGCCGTCTGCATCCGCGTCTCCGCCAGGTGCCGTCTCCATCCGCGTCTCCGCCAGGTGCGGGCGATGCCGGCTCTCGCGCTCCGGTCGCAGCGCTGAACGGGGGGCTCCGCCCTGGGTCCCGGGTGGCCTTCGTCCATTCCCACTGTCATTTCCAGTGCCTAGGTGACGAAGGGACGATGGGGGCCTGCGGCGTGGGGCTTCCAGGTACTTCCCGCCGTGTGGGCCGGCCTCTCGGACCCGAGCTGGGCGTGTGCGGTCCAGCGCTGTGAGTGCGGCACCGTGGACGCCGGGACAGTCTCATGAGGTCGCATCGCGCCCCTCGTGACGCCCTCACGTCCGCCTTCTCCTTCAAAAGCAGAACAGGAGACGCGGGCAAGAGAGACGGAGTTTGAAAAGAGTGTAAGGTCCCTTTTCTTCAAGCGATGCCGACCGCATTAAATATATATAATTACGCGCGGTTGTTTCTCTGTCGTGGAGGTCTCTGTGACAGGATTCTGGGGGGGCCGCCTGGCGGGTGCGGCGGCCTGTTTGGGTGCTGCGAGCCGGAGAGAGATTGCTTTATTCAAACCGTTAATGAAATGTCACCGTCAGCCCACCTCTGGCTGCACCGTGCGCGTTCCTTCTCTGAGTTCAAAATACGAAATCAAAAGGCACATTTCCGGATGCCATCTTATTCCTGCGGGAGCGCGTTTGGTTCTCACCCCAAGCCTGCCTTCTCCTGGTTTCCTGCTTCTTCATAAATTTCACCATAACAATGCGAACATCTAGATTTAAGTACGTGACAAAAACATCGCCGTGAGGATTTCTGGTGATTTAGTAAAATCCTTCTCTCCCTCCCTCCTTTTTTCTTGCTGTTTTGGTTTTTGGGACGAGAGAAGCGGTCTCCTAATTTCTCTCTTCTCTCCGTGGCCCCGCCCGCTCTTACTCCGCTCCCCAATATGTGCATGCTGAACCCAGACTTTGGAATCACATATCAGAAGGTCTGGGGGATCTGGGGTGTCTGGGGAAGGACTGTCACGTGTCCACACGGCTCAGCTGGGGCTGACTCGCCGGGAGTGCGTTTCACCGAATCCGGGGCACCAGGCACCGGGCGTCGGGGCCACCGCACCCCTGACCCGGCTCCCTTGAACCCCTCGGCCCCCCCAGGAACCCTCTGGCAAAGCTGGAGCGAGGCGGGCAGGGCCTTCTGCAAGCAGGCGTGTTGCTGGGGCCGAGGGGCCGCCCGCCTCGGGCGAGCACCAGGCCGCGAGCTCCCAGCCTGGCATGGGACACTCTCAGCAGGGGGCGGATCTGCCCGCTCGCGGTGGGAGGGGGGACGGTGCTGGGGGGACACCGAGCCGGGAGTACGAGAGGGTCCGTGTGGCGTCTGCCCTGCACACTGAGGCCTAGTCCGTCCCCCCTCCCGCTGGATCAAAGGAGGTGAGGGGCACGTGTGACCCCTGCACTCGGAGCATGAGCATGGCCGGCGGCCCTGACAGCAGCGTCCACCCCGGGCACAGTGAGCGGGCGCATTTCGGGGGCCACGAGTGGGTGGGGCCGTGGGTGGGGCGCTGGGCTTGGAGGCCACTTGCTCGAGTTGAGTTTTGTGTCTGGCGAGGTGCTCGGCTGTCTGTGGCATTTGGGGACACACCAACAGCAGCATCCGTTGCCCTGGCACCTGGCACACTCTGGGGCTTAGTTGCCAGGGTCACCGAGGTGCCTTGACTTGTGTGAGCACACGTGACAGCAGCTGCGGTGCTGGTCGGCTACCTGTGTGACGCACCTGGCAGCAGCTGCGGAACTGGCTGGCTACCTGTGTGAACACACGTGACAGCAGCTGCGGATCTGGCCGGCCACCTGTGTGAGCACACGTGACAGCAGCTGTGGTGCTGGCTGGCCACCTGTGTGAGCACACGTGACAGCAGCTGCGGTGCTGGTCGGCTACCTGTGTGAACACATGTGACAGCAGCTGCAGAGCTGGCTGGCCTGTGCGGACGCTTCTGGGGCGCAGGCTGGGCACGTGGGGCGGTCTGGTCACTTCTTCCCGTCTCTGGTTCGGCTCCGCGAGGCGGGTGCAAATAACATCTCCTCTTTCCGAACGGCGAAGCTGAGGCTCCGGGGGCGTCTGAGACTTGCCCGAGCGTGGGGAGGGGAGAGTGTGGGGCGCAGAGGGAAACAGCATCCCTCGCCTCCGAGCCCACGAAGCTGGTGTCCGTGCTTCCGAGGCGAAGCCCGCTAAGCTGTCCCTTCTCCCTTCGCCCCGACTCATCCCGGCAATGTGCCTGCTCCCAGCGGGAGCGGGAGGATTTCTGGGGGCACCGAAACCCCGCAGGGTCCACGTCCGTGTTCCCTCTGTGTCCCAGATTCGGGATTCGGGCCACCACGCACGTCCTGATTCTTGGATTTGGGGATCCCGTTGTCTCTCCGTTTTTCTAAGGGCCGACAGGAAGAGCGCGTGGCCGGCCGCCCACCCTGAGTGTCCGACTCTTCCCCCGCCCCCATCCCGCTTTTCCCGATGTTCTCCAGGGCCGGGGCGTGTGGCCGCGCGCTGGGCACCGCTGCGGCTCGCTTTCAGGACGCATCACGCTCGGCCCGCCCCGCGGCGCTCCCGCCAGCCCCGCCTTCTTAGCTCTTTATCCCCCACCCCAATTTTGGGGCGCTCATCGCCAGCCATTAACCGACTTAACAAATCTTTCTGTCAGTGGGGAACTCCATGGAAATGGAAAACTAATTAACATTTATCGCAGCGGCTAATCACGCAAAATCTACTGCCTTCCCATCTCAGGTTCTAAAATAATGATCGCCCGAGAGCTGAGCACGGGAGACCTGACAGGCCCTGACAGGGCACAAGCCGAGAGGGGAGCGGCCGGGTGGGCAGCAGCCGGGCCCGCTAATGAGGGCGTGGGCTGCGGCAGCTGGCGGGGGCTGCGGGAGAGGGGGGCCTTGCGCCCGGACCGCTCCTCAGCGGGCTTATGCGTTTTTTTTCTTTTTTTTTTTAAGGCTCCACTGTTTCGGGCCATTTCAGATTTGCAGAAAAATCGAGCGACAAGCTCAGAGAGCTCCCCCATGCCTCCTCTCCCCGCCCCCCAACAGGAAACGCTCTCACAGAGTCGGGGACCCCGGGCCCCCTGAGCGGGAGGCTCCGAAGCCCGAAGCACTTTGCCTCAGGCCACGCGGGACATCCTGGAAGGGACTCACGTCTGGGGTGTTTTCCAACCACTCCCAGGTTATCCCTCTGTGACCTAAGGGGCGTCTGTGCAACCAGAGTGTTAAACCCGGAGAACTTCGTGTGGCTTTGATGATCCGTTTAAGCCGGTTTTAATTACGGGGCTGGCGAGGGCCTGGCATTTAGCTTCTCCGGGAAACAATGGCTGCTGACAGCTCACCCTCCCGGAGAGGGGCCTGGAGTCAGGCTCGTGAGACCATGGACGCAGGCCCCGCCCGTGGGCAGACCTCGTTCCCACAGCCGCGGGGACTTTGGGATGGATGTCTTTCCTTCTCTTGTGTGTGAGCTCAAGACACAGACCGACATCTTCCAAGAACAGCCTCTGGGCTCTGAACAATGGCGTTGCCGTCTGCAGGGGATGCCGGGCCGCCGGGCGAGCCACTGGGCGAGCGGCGTCCGTCCAGCTCCGGTGTCTGCAGGGCGGCGACCGGCCTGGTGGCTTTGCACGTGTTCACGTGATGCTATTTCTGAGTCCGTCTTTCTCCTTCTCTGGTCTGCAAATGGCGCTCTCGGCCTCACGAGCCCCCGGCACGCGGTTCCCCGGTCACGAGCAGGGACACGGCCAGACAGTGGACCTCGCCGGCGCGACAACCTGGAGGTCCGAGTCTCGTTACCTTCTCCTCACGGGGCGCAGGCGGGAAGCCTCATCGAGGCGCCTCCAGTGTTCTTGGGCGCCAAGCCCGTCTCCCCAGAGCACAGCAGCACGAGGAGAAGCCCGCGCTCGTCCCCCTTGGAGAAGCCGCCGACGCCTTCTGCGGCGACTTCTGCGGCGACAGGGGCCGAGTTCCTGCCCGCTCTCCATCCTGAGAACTGCGCAGAGCCTGCCCGCTGTGGCTCTCGTCACCCGGGCGCTGCCCTTCCCGCTGGGACCCCTCGGCCGCCGTCGTTGCCGTCGCTGCTGGGCGCAGGTGTCCGGAGCGGTGGGACGTGGCGGTCACACGGAAGTGGGAGGGACGGAGTGTGGTGTGGGGGGCGCGGAGGCCGAGGACGGCCTGTCCCCCGCGTCAGGCTGCGCTCGCTCGCCCGCCGCTGTGTGTCATCCTCCTGCTTAGTCCCGTAAGTGACCTCGCACTTCTAGGGGGCAGGTCACACGTGCCCGGCGGCCCCCGTGACGAGCCTCCGGGCTCAGACCTGGAGCGACCCTGGGCCCCAAGAGGCAGCGCCTGTGACCTTCAAGCCGCCGTGACCTTCGTGCGTGCGCCACACTGCTGCAGGCGTCACAGAGCCGCTCGGCAGACTGCCGATGACAGTCCTCTCCGGCCGCCCCGCGAGCACCGTTCTTTCCGTGTTGGGATGTTTGTATGGAAATGGCTCCATATGAATATGCCCCGTGTAAACTGCATCCTGTTTGCTGCGAGACTGTCTCACAGGCCCTTTTTTCTTCTGTGACAGCACGTCCCGGTGCTCCTCACAGGGCCCCAAGGTCACCTGGGCGCAGGTGTCACACTGCTCCCATCCCAGACCCCGCTCTGACGTTGATCAGCCGTCTGACCTTGAGCAAGTGACTTCGTTTCCCTAAACTTCTGTTTCCTCACCCACTCGTGATGCGAGCCCTCAGTGGCTTTGCTGAGAGAGCCGAGCGAGCTTGTGGATATAAACACTCGGCACACCACCTGGCACAGCAACGAGGCTTCACGATTTTGGTCTGTCGTTACGTGATTCCGTGCAGAAAGCTTGAAACAGTCGATGAAGAGAACTGCGAGTCGATGAACTATCGGATGCGGTGGATTTTATACTAGTTTTATGGAAAGATCCAAAGAAAAGAGACGTTAAGATGGATACAACATCACCGGGAATCCCAAATGAGCAAACGCAGAACCACGTGTGATAAGCAAAACACTACTACATTGCAAAGTGATTTCTCACGTTCCTCTATTTTCTGAAAAGATGTTTGTTTTCTGCTCTGCGGCCCGGGTCGAGGCCGAGCTGCCTCCCAGGCCTCCCACCGCGGGGTCACAGACGCCCCAGACGAGCGATCGCAGGGGCTTCTGCACTCGCAGGGTCTCGGGGCTCGTGAATCCGGGCAGCTCAGCCCGGTCGCAGAGACCGTGAGCGAGGGAAAGCATCAGAGTGTGGATTCCGGCTCCTTCAGCAAATGCTGGCTCAGACGCGTGAAGACCCTCGCAGGGGAGGCATTTGGGGTTCGGTGACTCGGGTAGTTTTTGTGGCCGTGGGGACAGCGAGCAGGGACACACAGAGCTGGCCGGTGCAGCCCCTCGGCCCTGGCCGTTCTCGTCCTCGCCCGTGTGGGCCCCGATCCCACGCCCCGCGTGTCCCTCCCGGCCCTCCGAGCCGCGTGCTGGCCGGGCTCAGAGGGGCGGGGTCCCTGTGGGGAGCTGGCGGGGTGTCCAGAGTCCCATAATCCTGCTCTGACTTCGGGGGGTTGCCTTGGCCATACTTGATGACCGACCACTGTTAGGGACCAGCCTGCTTGGGGCGCGTCTGGACGCCCATTCCGATGAGCTGTACAGGGTGGGCCTGTGGCTGTGTCTCTCTGCTTAGTCCCAATCATCAGTAAGGCCTGCCCAGGACATTCTAAGGAGAGGATCGTGGCCGGCCACGCCTCATCCTGAGGGCGGGAGACCTGAGGAGGTCGTGGCCGCCTGCTGTGCGGTGCTCACATCCGCACGTGCTCGGGCTCAGGACGGCCGCGCGGGGTGTCCGGGGCCATGCCTCACAGCTGTGGGAATTGGAAGTTTTCCTCCTATGCCCTAGTTGTGAGCTCCATCCCCGCCCCCGTGCAGGGGTTAACGCCACCGTCAGAGAACGCGGGAAGCTCCAAAGGGGAGGAGACGGACAGTGAAACGTGCCGAGGGCTCGCCGTGTCCTCCGCGCCTTCACGCGCACGGCCCTCTGTTACCCGTCAAACAGACAGAAGTGCATGTGTGTGCTTGTGGGGCGCGGCGGCCCGCCCCGACCGAGGCCGAGCCTGCGGCTGGGGCGACGGAGCGAGGGGTCGGGGCCTGCAGACCCTGAGGTTTCTGATGTCGCGTTGTCCCAGTGGAGCGTCCGAGAAGCAGACGGGCCACAGGGAATAACGAGCGAGGTGACGGTGGGGACGGTGGCATTCCCCGCCATGGGCCATGCCGGGAGCCCCCAGCCTCTGCCTCGGGCAGGGCCTCCGACCCCGAGGGTTCCGAATCTGAGCGTTTGCCGTCACCTCTGACGTCACTGTCCCCGCCCGGCTGACCCCCTGCGGGGTGGCGGGGGACACGGGGAGGGGGGCTTTGGGCATTCGGGGGCACGCCTGTGGCTCCGGTCTCCCCGAAGCTCACGGAGCCCTGGCCAGGGTGCTCTGAGCCAGCTCCGGCAGGAGGGATCACGGCTGTCCCATTACGAGAGAAAGACGTCGGGGCAGGGGCCTGTCGGCCAGCGCCTTGGGCGAGCGGAGGTGCAGCTCTGTGCTCGAAGCTCTCGGTTTCATCTTCATCCCCTGACCCCGCCGATGCCCTGAACATCGATCGCGGTCGACGTGAAGTCGGTTCAGGCCGTTTGGGTTCACATTTGGCAAATTATAGATGTTCTCCCGTCTCTCCTCCCTCCTTCCCTCCCTCCCGGGCGGCAGGCATGTTTTGGAGGCGCAGTGAGGCCGGGGGGTGGGGGCAGTGTCTGAGGGGTCTGTGGCCACCCTCGCACGGAGCTGCGCCCCTCTGCGCCCTTGCTGGTGGCCGCCACCCTTGCCCGTGGGTCTCCACTGCCGTTTCTGCGCCCACGTCCGGCCCTCTGTCCCCAGGGCTTTCCACGGCGGGCCCCATGTCACGACCGATGGGTGTGCGCGTGCTGCACGCCCTCCTCGCTGCACGCCCCCCTCGCAGGGGTGAATGCGTCGTACACACTCAGGGACCGTTACAAACTCCCTCCTCACTGTGATCTCCGAGTGCATGAGACGGGGCGCGGTGGGCGCCCGGTGTGACCTCTGCACACAGGTGACTCTGAGCTCTGGGGTGCAGCATCTCTCTGTCTGCCGTGGTCCCCTCACCCCCGGGACAATGATCCTCGGGAGGGCGTGCTTGGCCCTGGCTCTGCTGCAACTGTCCCGTGAGCTGGGGACAAGGACACGCGTCTGTCCCTTTTCCACCCCCGAGGTCACTGTCCCTTGTCCTGAGCTCAGCAGGGGGAACGGGCGTGCTCGCGGACGTGACCGAGCTGCAGGGCCGGGAGCCGGAGGGCGGTGCCGTGCAGGGGGTGGGAGCCGGGCACGGCGGGGGCCGATCCGACCGGACGAGGTTCCTGGGACCCCCGTTCGGTGAATGACTCCCTTTCCCTCAAAAGATGCTGGGACAGGGGGGCAGGGCCGGCCACCCCGGAAGCGGGCGCTCGCTCTGCTGAGGGCCTGTCGTGAAGGGGTCGAAGTGCAGAGGGACGCAGGCGGGGACGGACGCCTCCGACGGCCTGTGACCCCGCCGCCCACAGAGGGACGCAGGCGGGGACGGACACCTCCGACGACCTGTGACCCCGCCACCCGCTCCGCGGGCAGGCGGTGGCAGCAGTGAGAGCCGGTCAGCGTTAATCACGTTTGAATGTACATCTGAAGGCGCCGGGCTCAGGTAGGTTGTTCTGAACAACACCTCACCCGGGCTGCTGGAATGTTTACCTGTCACCGTCTGATTGATCTGTGTCCATTTCAATCACTTGTTTCCTCGATGCTCGTCACTCTCCTGGGCCGGTGGGAATGGCGGCCGGCCACCTGCGTTTCTTCCTCCACTTATGTCATTCTTGTCACCAGCCGCCACCCCAAAACCTGGCAGTGGACCTTCCAGGGTGGGTCTCCGGCCGCCGGCTGCTGACCGTGGAGACGTGTGATGCGGACCTGTCCCTCAGTCCCTCACAATCCAGGGTGACATCCCCCGGAGGGGCTCCCCACAGGAACGCACAAGCCCTCGCTCTCGCACACGCACCGCTCGGGGGCTGCGGGGGCCTGCGTCACTCGCTCTTCGGTGTGTGTCACCCGAGTTGTGCAGTCGTGGTTTGTCTCCGGCATCCACGAGCTCCTCGGGGCACAGGAGTGCTCACCGCCCCGTCTGTTGTTCACGGCACAACGCGCACGCATGCACGCACACACCCAATGCACACTCACAAACACACACCCAATGCGCACGCAATCACACATGCACACACTCACACACATGCACGTGCACACACACTCCTATACACGCACAC
>PVKZ01007590.1:0-21782 GCA_004027375.1 Macroglossus sobrinus | reverse complement strand
CTGTTACAATATAGTATAAGGAATTCTAGATAAAGGAAATCAGAAGATGTTGTTAATGGGAGGAAAACTTAATACAGTCCAGGGGTGAAAGAGCTAACGAAAGAATCTTAGAAGTGGTAAAGCCTTAATATTGTCTTAAGTATTGAGTATGAGTTAGCTAAGCAAAGAAGAGGAGAGAGCAGATATCATTCCAGGAAGAAGAAACAGAATGTAAAAAGACAAAGAGATATGGGATATGATACTATAGTTGTGAAAGTACATGCAGTTGAATATGGCCATAGCACAGAGTACAAGCTTGTGTGAAGATAAATAGGGATTATATTCCAAAAAGCCTTGTTCAACCAAATTAAGAAGTTTGGACTTTATTGTGAACACAACAGGGAACCTTGAAGGATTTTGGTAAGAGTTTCACAAACAGTTTTACATTTAAAAAGAAGACTCTAGTTATAGTATGGAGAATAAATTCGGGAGGTAGGGAACATGACAAGACTGGAGGTAGATAAACTAGTTGAGAGACTATTGCAGTGAATAAACAAGAAAGGAGAAATTTTCAGTAGATAAAAAATGCCAAGACTTTATCAATTAGATACAGAAGTGAGTAGCTGAGAAAACTGAGTTCACTGCGAACAATTTACTTATATAGAGGTACACAAGAGTAGAAGCAGATTTTATCAGGTGTTGGAGATGAAAGTTAATGAGTTTAACATATACATGTAGAGGTCTTGCAATATCTATGGAGAAATACAAATGGAGATGTCCAAAAAAAAGTAGGATATATGGGAGAGTGGTATAGAACAAAATGAGAGATTTAGAAGACTTGCTTGATAAGCAGAATCATCAGA
The DNA here is from genome assembly GCA_004027375.1 of Macroglossus sobrinus. Classification (NCBI taxonomy): domain Eukaryota; kingdom Metazoa; phylum Chordata; class Mammalia; order Chiroptera; family Pteropodidae; genus Macroglossus; species Macroglossus sobrinus. The sequence goes on along the minus strand of PVKZ01007590.1, from coordinate 20,940 downwards.
ATGAATTAAAATCACCTAGATTGTGTAGTTTGAGAAGAGTAGAGTATTTTGTGCAAGACTTTGGAGTCCATAATTTTTAAGTAGAAAGTGGAGGAAGAGAAACTATAGAAAATAGATAAGAGATACCAAAGAAAAAGCAGGGGGAAAATAGTGTTACTGGGACCAGAGAAAGAGAAAATTTTGAGAAGGAAGCAGTGTTCAACAGTGTTAAGTGCTGAGGAAAGGATGTACTTGGTTAAATGGGGTACCCCCAAAATTCATGTCTCGTCAGAATCTCAGAAAACAACCTTATTAGAAATAGGGTCTTTTGCAGATGTAATTAGCTAAAATGAGGTCTTTCTATATTAAGGTGGACATTAAATGCAATGATTGTTGTCCATATAAGAAAAACATGCAGATGCAAAAACATGGGGAAAATGCTATGTGCAGACAGAGTCAGAGATTGGAGCAATGTGTCTATAAGCCAAAGAAAACCAAGGGTTGCTGGCAACCTCCACAAGCTAGGAAGAGGAAAAAAATGATTCTTTCTTAGAGCTTTCAGAAGGAGCATGGCCCTTCCAACAACTTGATTCCAGACTTTTAGCCCTCAGAACTATGAGAAAATTTCTGTTTTAAGGTCCCCAGTTTGTATTTCGTTATGGCAGCTCTCGCATACTAATACACAGGTGAAGTAAGAAAAGAACTGAAAAAGTTCATTGCTTTAAATGATTAAGAGTCACTTGGACAATGTGGTGGGGGACAGAATTAGATTGTCATGAGTTGTGCTCATGAGTGAAAGATGGTAGAGTATATATAGTGAGTATGGAAAACTTATCAAAATAGTTTAGCTATAAAAAAACAAAAGGCAATATCTAAAGATGAACACGGGTCTAAGAAAGGTTGTTTTCAAGATGGGAGAGATCTAAGCCAGTTTGTAAACATAAGGAATAAAACCAGGGCAAAGAAGAGGATAACAGGATGAGAATACATGACAAAGGAAGATTGAGAATCAGAGGAGTGAGCTTTTTTAGGAAGTGAAAAAGAATGAGGTCAAGGCCACAAGTGAAAGAAGTGGGTATGTTTAAGAGAAGAGAAAAACACTTTTAATAATATCCCTTTGGTAATTTAGATCCAATTACGCAGGGTCTTCAATGCTGGAATTAAGTGTTTAGATTTAGTTTTGGAAGTGATTGGGGCTTTTTTTTGAGAAAGGGAATGACATGATCCAGACTAAGCACAATTGAGATCTCATAACTCATGAGTTTTACCCAGAGCACAATTACTGCTGATTGACATGAATACAGAGATATGCTTTAGAGAGATTCATTTGGCAGAATTGCAGAGAATTGGTTGGAGGGTATCCAAAGAAAAAGTAATGAGTCCCTGTCAGTAGCAGGAAGAAGGCAAAGGAGATAGAGGAGATGAATAGAAAGACTGCAGAGGGAGTTGAGAAAGGTCTTAGAGACTGCTGGGGATAAAAGAATAAATTGAAGAGGATTCTGCCCTCATAAGCTTGAGTTACAGGGTGGGAAATATGGCATGGATAGAAATAGAGATAGCAAGGGGAAGGTTGGGTGAGAATGTAACACACACTTTGGAATGGAAACTCTAGCTCAGGAAGAAGGTAGAGCTAGGCAGAGGGATCTGGCAGTCTCCTCTATCCAGGGCAGAGGAAAAACTCTTAGAAATGTATCAATTCATAAAATAAGAGCTGGCAGAGGAAAAATATAAGGTAAAGAATAGAATCACAAATGTACTTTTGGTATAAGAAGATGTTTCCATCAAGTGTAGGAAGGCTTCTTAGAGGAGGTAGCAAATGTGAGACATCCCAGAAACAGTGGAAAAAATGCTTGACCAGTAAGCAGAAGCTGCTGATTTGGTCCTACTTCTGTTACCTCTAAGCTTTGTGGCCTTAGGAAAGTCCTTTCTAATCATAGGCCTCAGTTTTTCACCAGAAAATGTGGTGGTCACTGACTACAGCAATTACACAGACCACTTTTAGCTCTGCCATTATGTTTTCCTTTGTACCTTGACTTTAGTGTATGGCTAGTCTTTGGTTTTGGTAGAGATGGGTGGAAAACATTCAAAGTCAAGGAACATTTAAGAAATGAGAAGTAAACCAATTTGAAACTAATTTTTTTTTACAACTAGAGTTATGCAATCTAATTATTATAATTATTACATTACCATATGATTAATAATAATACCTGGTCTATGTTATCAAAAATGCTATCCATTAAAAGGAAATTTGTGAAATGAAGTTTTAACCAGTATTGTACTCCCTGCTAAAATCATAACTGAAGGATAAGCACAGCCTTCCTTTTATTTACTCAGAAAAAGGAAAACAACAGTTACTAAATGCCTACTTTGTTTCAGATACTTTCATATACTTGACTAAAATGCATTTTCTATGAGGAAAAAAATTTTAATCTATTTTATTAACTACTGTATCACCAATAATTGAAAGTGCCTAGCATATAGTCGGCACTCAATAACTCGGGGGAATATATATATATATATATATATATATATATATATATATATATATATATACACAGGTAGGAAAAGAATGGCTAAAAGAAGTTCTATAAACTTGCTCAAAGTCACAGCTAGTAGGAATAGCACCAGGGTCAAACACGACAGTCTATAAGCTCCATATGGGTGGAAAATATGTCTGTCTTATTCTCTATGATATCTCTAGCAGCTAGTTCAGTATATAGATTACAGTAGCACTCAATAATGATCTTTTGAATAGAAGGAAGCAAGCAAACAAACACATACTTGTATGAATGCAAATACCATTCATTGTGCCCTATATGAGCCACATCATCACCCAAATTCAAAATAATAACTGAATCCCAAGAATTCCTTAGTCTGCCTTGCTTATTTGTTTAAACATTATTTAATTTTTGATTCATTCTCATTTCTAGACTAGGATAGTGCTCTCTGAGTCCTTTTAATCTTTAGATGGAGTCTAAAGTTCCTCTTTTGGGAGGATGCTTTATACCAGGAGCCAGCAAACATTTTCTGTAAAGGGCCAGATAGTAAATATTTTAGGTTTTGAGTGTCATATGGTCTCTGTTACAAATACCTAATCTGCTATTATGGTACTGAAGCAGCGATAGACAACATGTAGATGGATGAGCATGGTTGTGTTCCAATAAAACTTTATTTACAAAAACAGGTGGCAGGCCATATTTGGCCACAGACTACACTTGTTTTATAACATTACTTTGATTCTTCCATTTCTTACCTTTCCAGAATTTCTCTAACACTATGTAAACTGTGAAGCATTTTTAAGTTTTAATCCCCTCCTTTTAATTGTAGATGGCATGGAGGAAATCATCATATCTGAGTTTTCATCAACTGAGTTAACACTGCTTGCCCTGCCCAGGTGATTACCTGAGACTCCACCCATTGTGTGGGCCCACTCGAGCTGCCTCTAGTGGTTGTTTTCCAAACAGATGTTCTGTCTTGGCTCATCCCATGAACTTTCCTAAACCTCTCTAAGGTCCACAAGTCCCAAACAAGCAGCATTGGCATGCTCCGTACCTCTCACTGAGCAGCCCTAGCCTGCCACTAGCAGCAGCTGGCCTCAGTTCTTGTCTTTACCTCTAAAGGAACCTCTAAGCCTAGCACATGTGGCAGCCATCTGTGGATTGCTTGGTGACTCTTACCAGGTGTCCCCTGGCAGTGCGCAGGTTGCAGCTGAACTGGCCTTGCAGTTGGACCACTCCCAGGAGGCCCATGGACCAGTACCCCAGTAACTGGTGTCATTCAGAGCCAGAACAGCACCCAGAGCTGCATCTGATGAGGACACACCCAAAGGGCAGATTGGGCAGGCATTAGAGCCCTGCTAAAGTGAATCTTTCTCCATAGGGTTGTCAGTTCACTGGGCAATTCTTACAACCAATCCAGCCAAGGGGCAATCCCTCCAATCAATGTGAAAATGGCAACCGAGGCTCAACTACTACAAGAAGACACACACAACCATTAAAAGGACACATCTCAAGCACCTGGATCAGGTGACCAGAGAAGACTGCACTAATAGGCCCCACAGGTCACCTACTACATAAGCTACTCTACTAGGATTGGGAGACTTAGGACCCCTACCTAATACCGAGAAACAAACACAGAGAGGCAGCCAAAATGGAGAGACAAAGAAACATGTTCCACATGAAAGAATAAAAAAATCTCCAGAAAAATAAAACTGAACAAAATGGACAAGCAATCTACCACATGCAGAGTTCAAAATACTGCTTATAAGGATGCTCCGTGAATTTAGGGGAAGAGTATATGAACTCAATGAGCATTTTAACAAAAAGATAGAAAACATAAAAACAGAGATGGAAAATGTAAAAGAGGACTAGTAAAAAAATGAAGAATACAATATCTAAGATGAAAAGATTAGAGGGAATGAACAGATTGAATGAAGAAGATCAAATCAGAGATTTAGAGGATGGGGCACTGCAGAACAGCCAATCAGAACAGCAAAAAGAACAAAAAATCCTAAAAATGAGGATAGCTTAAGTGGCCTCTAGGAAAATATCAAGATTCCATTTGCATCATAGCAATACCAGAAGGAGAAGAGAAAGAGCAAGGCATTGAAAACCTACTTCAAGAAATAATGATGGAAAGCCTCCCTAACCTGGAGAAGGAAATAGACATTCAAGTCCAGGAAGCATAAAGAGACCCAAACAAGATGAACCGAAAGAGGCCCACACCAAGACACATCATCATTAAAATGTCAGAGGTTAAAGACAGAGAGAATCATAAAAGCATCAAGAGAAAAACAATTAGTTACCTACAAAGGAGCTCCCATAAGACTGTCAGCTAGTGATGTCAGAAACACGGCAGAGTGAGAGCTGTCACCAGATCTCTCCCCTTGAAACAACAATAAGCTGAACTCAACAAAAACACACAAACTGCACATTAACATGTATGAGTGTGGGATTTGAGCATAAGAGCTACCACAGGTCAGAACTTCAGGAGATGGGTGTTAGATTGGGAAAAACAAAGAAGCTGCCTCTCACAGCCAGAGCTCCCTGTAAGAAGAGGCTGGAGAGGAGAAGATGTGGTGACTTCCCTGAACAGCCCTGCCTGGGAAGGCTGTGAGCCCCATGCAACCAGTGACATTGCCCAGGCATCATGGCAGAAAGCAGAGAAGTGGAGATGTAGGAGAAGCAGGGACGATATAGAAACAATGGTTGAATATTACCAGTTGTGGTTGCAAAACTTGAGGCTGAGCTGTAGCCCCAATACCCAAATCTAAAGGGCTGCTTCCCCCATATCTTCTGAAACTGAACACTTCAGAGCCCCAGGATAATCTGAGCAAACACTACCAAACTGTTGCTAAAACTGACAGGGACTGAGACTGAGGGTGGCAAGCATGATTGAATATAAGAAAAAAAAGGCATTATTAAGGCTTTAAATAAAGCAAGGATCCAAGAGGCTTAGACGCCACCTATTGGAAACCAGAAGAAAAACACCTTCTTTACAACAGGCTAGATAGACTTTTATATAATGAATCTTCTTTCTGAACAAATAGCAAAATACACTTCCATTAATGCCCAGGTGGAGAAATAATGCATTAAACACCAAGAACAACCAAGGGGACAAGGCAGCTCAGAAATAAAAAGAAAAATCTCCATAAAATAAGCTAACAGACATAGAAATATGCGACTTAAATGACAGAGAAATCAGGATGGTACTTCTGAAAAAACTCAGTGAGATCCAAAATGATTCATATCAACAATTTCAGGAATTGAAAACACACCTAGATGAGCAGAGAAAGGAGATTGAAGCCCTCTAAAAGAACCAAATAGAACTTCTGGAAATGAAGAACACACTGCAAGAGATGAAAAATGAAATAGTAAGCTTAGGAAATAGAGTTGATAAAATGGAGGAAAGAATCAGTGATATCGAAGACAGAAATCTAGAAATAAATCAGAAGGAAGAAGAGAGAAAATGAAGAATGAAAAATTATGAAAGAGAAATACAAGAACTAGCTGATACCATCAGGGGAGGAAACATAAGAATAATGGGCATTCTCCAAGAGGAAGAAAAGAAACAAGGATTAGAAAGCATTTTCAGACAAATAGTTGATGACAATTTCCCAAATCTAAGGAATAAGCTGGAGCTTGGAATTCAAGAAGTCAACAGAACACCCAATTATTTCAACCCAAAAAGGCTTTCCCCAAGACACATTGTATTAAAATTTTCAAAAATCAAGGACAAAGAAAGAATTCTCAGAATAACCAGGGAAAAGAAGACTATAACCTATAAAGGAAAACCACTTAGGTTATTGTTGGACTTCTTAGCACAAACCTTAGAAGCCATAAAGGAGTGGATTCAGATATTCAAACTACTAAATGAAAGGAACTGAAACAAATAAATAAATAAAATAAGTGAAAGGAACTACCAGCCAAGAATAATGTATCTAGCAGCAGAGCTCTCTTTTAGAGATGAAGGAGAAATAAAGACCTTTCCAGACATAAAAAAAAATGAGAGAATTCTCCACTATGGGACTTGCATTACAGGAAATACTAAAAGGGGTTGGCTTACCTAAAACAAAATGACACACACAAAAAATACATAACTGTGAGTAAGGTGACTATCAGGCAGATAGAAGCAGAAGATCACAACCCTTAATAAGAGCAGGGCATTATGAGCTTTAAAAATAAGAAGAGATTTACTATAGCAAGATAGTAATGAATGTTCAGCATACATAGGGACAAACTGAGATAACAATAACAGAAAAGGGGAGGATTCAAATATACAAATTCGGGAAGGAGAATGGAGATAAGGCACACACAGAAGAAAATGGACTATTATATATAAATAACTAACCTCTACATATTCATAATGGTAACTAAACACCAAAGATTCAGAACTGAAATATATAACATAAAACAAGAAAGACCAGAAGGAAAGCCCACAAAATCTAACCAAAACAAAACAAAACAAACAAACAAAAAAAGCAGATGCACAAAACCAAGGAAGCAATGGAAACACCAAGCTACCAGAAAGGAAAACATAAAATGGTTATGGGAAAACCTCATATTTCAAAAATCACCCTAAATGTAAATGGACTGAACTCATCAAAAAAGGTACATATGCAGCCTCTAGTAGACATATCTCTATTCCAAAGACAAATATAGACTCAAAGTGAAAGGATAGAAAATGATATTTTAAGAAAATGGCATTCAGAGAGAAGTAGTAGTAGTGGTACTAATATCGGATAAAATAGACTTCAAAATAAAAATGGTAAACAAAGATACTGAAGGATACTACATCATGATAAAGGGAATAATACACCAAGAAGACATACAACTCTTAATATCTATGAGTCCAGTCAGGGAGCCCCGAAACATATAAAGCAATCAATAACAGGACAAAAGGGAGAAACAGACCAAAACACTATCATAGTAGGAGACCTACATACCCCATTGTTGGATATGGACTTATCATTCAAACAGAAAATCAATAAGGAAGTAACATTCTTAAATGACACATTAGACCAACTGGCCATAATTGACATTTGCAGAGCTTTCCATCCCCAAACAGTTGCTTATACATTCTTCTCTAGTGCACATGAAACATTCTGAAGGATTGACCACATATTGGGATACAGAGATAGACTCAACAAATATAAGATGGTTGAAATTTTACCAAACATGTTCTCTGATCATAATGCTTTGAAGCTGGAAATCAACTATAAAAGGAAAGCAATAAGAACCATAAATATAGGGAGATTAAACAACATGCTACTGAAGAATAACTGGGCTAGAGAAAATAATAAAGAGAGAGAGATCAAAAGATGCATTGCAGTGAACGATAATGATAGTACAACATATCAAAACTTTTGGGATATGGCAAAAGTGGTCATAAGAGGAAAGTTCATATTGTTACAAGCTATCTCAAAAAACAAGAATGAAACCAAATAAACAACCTAACACTTCATCTTATAAGACTAGAAAAGGAAGAACAAATGAAGCCTAAAGTGAACTGAAGGAAAGAAATCATCAAAATTAGAGCAAAAATAAGTGAAATTGAAAACAACAACAACAACAAAATAATAGAGAAAATAAGTGCAACAAGAGCTGGTTCTTTGAGAAGATTAATAAAATTGACAAACACCTGGCTAGACTCACTAAAGAACGAAGAGAAAGTACACAAATAAATAAAATCAGGAATAATAGAGGGGAAATTACAACTGATATCGCAGAAATACAAAGGATCATACAAGAATACTATGAAAAAATATATAACACTGAATTTAATAACCTAGAAGAAATGGACAAGTTCTTAGAAATATATAACCTTCCTATACTGAATCAGAAAAGAAACTGGAAAATTGAAATAGACTGATCAGCAATATGGAAATTGAAACAATGATAAAAAACTTACCAAAAAAGTAAAAGACTAGGACCAGAACGGTTCACCAATGAATTCTACCAAACATTCAAAGAAGATTTAATAACTATTCTCCTCAAACTCTTCCAAAACATCAAAGAGGAGGCAATATCTCCCAACTCATTTGATGAGGCCAATATTATACTGAAACCAAAACCTGGGAAAGAGAACACACAAAAAAATAAAACTAGAGACTCATATCTCTCATGAACATAATGTAAAAATCTTCATAAGATACTAGTGAACCAAATACAGCAGCATATTAAAGGATTACACACCATGATGGTTCAACATATGCAAATTGATTAATTGAACAAATTAAAAATTAGAATCATATGATCATATCAATAGATGAAGAAAATGCCTTCGACAAGATCAAAACACTTAACAAAATCAGTATAAAAGCAAAGTACCTTAACATAATAAAGCCCATATATGACGAACTCTCAGCCAACATTATACTTAATGATGAAAAACTAAAAACCTTCCCTCTAAGATCAGTAACAAGGCAAGCAGTCCTCTGTTACCAGTTATTCCATATAACACTGAACGTCCTAGTGAGTGCAATCAGGCAAGAGAAAGACATAAAAGGCATCCAAATAAGAAAGGAAGAAGTCCAACTGTCACTATTTGTGGATGACATAATTCCTTATACAGAAAACTCTAAAGACTCCACAAGAACACTACCAGAAACAATAAACAAATACAGTAAACAAAGTCTGGATACAAAACGAATGTTCAAAAATCCATAGCATTCCTATACTCTTATAATGAAATGACCAAAAATGAAGTGGAAAAAATAATTCCTTATGCAACAAAAAGAATAAAACACCTAGGAATAATGCTAATGAAACGTGTGAAGGACCTATACACTGAAAACTATAAGACTCTATTAAAAGAAATCAAAGAAGATACAAAAAAATGAAAAGTTACTCCATGGTCTTTAATTGGAAGGATCAACATAGTTCAAATGACTGTATTACCTAAAGCATTATGCAGATTAAATGCAGTTCCCATTAAAATTCCATTGGCATTTTTTAAAGAAATAGAACAAAAAAATAATTAGATTTCTATGGAAGCACAAAAGATCCTGAATTGCCAAAGCCATCCTGAGAAAAAAGAATATGTCTGGAGGCATCACTCTGCCCAACATCAAATTATACTACAAAGTGACAATAATCAAAACAGCATGGTATTGGCAGAAAAATAAACATATGGACCTGTGGAACAGAATAGAGATTCCAGAAGGAAACTCATATTTATATGGGCAAATAATTGTCAACAAAAAAAGCCAAAAACATACAATGGAGAAAGAAAGCTTCTTCTATAAATGGTGCTGGGAAAACTGGAAAGCCACCTACAAAAGAATGAAACTAGTCTGCTGTTCATCACCACACACCAAAATTAACACAAAATTTATTAAGGACCTGAATATAAGACCTGAAACAATAAAGTGCATAGAAGAAAATATAGGAACAAAATTCAAGGACCTTGGACTTAAAGAGGATAAATTTGACCTGAAATGCAAGGGAGATAAAAGCAAAATTAAATGAATGGAACTACATCAAACTAAAAAGTTTCTGTTCAGCAAAAGAAACCATCAACAAGGTAAAAAAAAAAAAAACCATCCAAATGGGGAAATATATTTGCAAGCAACGTCTCCAATAAGGGCCTAATATCTAAAGTATACAAAGAACTCATACAACTCAATAACAACAACAAAGAAACAAACGATCCAATCAGAAAACGGGCAGAGGACCCGAACAGACACTTCTCCCTAGAGGACATAAAATGTCCAACAAATATTTGAAAAGATGCTCAATATTGCTAGCTATTAGGGAAATGCAAATCAAAACCACAATGACATATTATCTCACACCTGTTAGAATAGCTATAATCAACAGGACAAGCAATAACAAATGTTGGAGAGGATGTGGAGAAAAAGGAACCCGCATACACTGCTAGTGAGACTACAAATTGGCACAGCCACTATGGAAAACAGTATAGAGGTTCCTCAAAATACTAAGAACTGGTCTATCATATGATCCAGCAATTCCTATACTGTATATTTACCCCAAAGCCTTGAAAACTCATATCTGAAAAGATAGTTGCACACCGATGTTCATAGTAGCATTATTCACAGTGGCCAGGACATGGAAGTGACCGTAGTGTCCTACAATAGATGATTGCATAAAGAAGCTGTGATATATAAATATAGATATAGATAGATAGATAGATAGATAGATATAGATGATATAGATGATATAGATATAGATATAGATATAGATATAGATAGCTATATAAAGGAATATTACTCAGTCATAAGAAGAGATGAAATACTGTCATTTGCAACAACATGGATGGACCTTGAGTTAATCATGCTAAGCCAGACAGGAAAAGTTGAAAATCACATGATATCACTTATATGTGGGCTATAAAGCTAAAAGCAACAAATGAAAAAGACAAACAGAGACTCAGGGACATGGACAATAGACTAGTGGCTACCAGAGAATAGGAGGTGGGAGAAGAAGGAAGTGGTAGATGGGGTAAAGGGGGTCAAATAGAGGGGGTCGGGGGGTAAAGTGGTTAAAGGAGATCAAATATATGGTAGCTGAAGAAAACTGGACTTTGGGTGGTAATCACACAATTGAATATATAGATATCAAATTGTATTGTACACCTGAAAATTATATAATTGTATTAACCAATGTTATCCTATTAAATTACTAAAAAAATAAATTTGTAAAAGTTTACATTATCATCAAGAATAGGGCAAGTGTAATTTCCACTTCTAAGAGTTTGCAAAATTTTTTTTGGTGTCATACTATATAATTATTTTTAAAAATGTTCTATGAATATTTCTCTGAATGTTCTCTAAAAAGAGAGTATATTCACTGTCTATAGAATATATTTTTGATATTAATTAGATGTGATGAATTATGTTTTTCAAATATTCTAAGTACCTATTTTTTGGTCTCCTTTTTCTGTCATAGTTAAATTAAGTTAATGTCTCTCATACAGACAATTCTATAATTTTTTTTCTTGTATTGGAAACATTTTTTCTTTATATATTTGGATGCTTATTTTTTTTTAGCAATAAGTAGTTCATGAATACAATATCTCCAATATAGCTTATATCTTCTGTCATTATAAAATGAATTTCTTGGGACCTACATGATTGTATGATTATTGTTCCTGCTTTTTTTTTTCCAAGTAGATAAGTGACACGATCAGATGCCTTACCTGAAGAATTGATTGATTGGGAGGAGGTAAAACCAAAAGATGAGAAGGCAGTGAAGAGGCTCTTATGATAGTTCAGGAAAGAAACCATGAGTGATTGGATTAACACAAAGGCTACGGAGAGGTTTTTAGCAAGTAGAATCATCAAAACTTGGAATTACATAGATTGAAGGGGATTAGGGCAAGTAAGAGTTGAGGGTAACATCTAAATTTCTGACTTAGTTGGCCATTATTTAAAAGGCAATATAGGAGGAAAAGCTGGGCTGACTTTTCAGAATAGGCCATTTTATAAAGTTCCTTCTTTTTATATTCATTCCAAAGGACATAAACCGAGACCTAAAGCTCAGTGTTATATCTTTGTCAGCTGATTGCTTATTCAAATGGAAGTCTTTCTACCTTAGTACAAAATACTAGGCTAAATACTAAATTTTATTTATTGCTAAAATCTCTTTCATAAATTTAAGGAGTAACTTACTGATAAAGAGGGAATAAATGTCCTATTCCATCTCCAGGGTAATCCATAGGTGAAGGTTAGGTTTTCCACAAGAGGGCAGCGTCACCTAATAAATTATGCCATTGAAAGCCTCCTCCAACAGGGGCTGAGAGGGAAAGCTGAAAGTGTAGACAAGGTAGGTTCAGGGAACCATAGGACCTGCTACATCATGAAAATTTAAGGGCCTTACTACCTGTAAGGCCATAATTATGGTCACTCCTAAGTAACTGCCAGTGGCAGATATTGCTATAGCAGGGAGAAAGAAGACATGTAGCTCACCATGAGAAAATGAGTGGGTGACATGCCTGAACACTCATTGCTATGACTGGCTCAGAAGCCACCCTGCAATAGTGTCTATATTCCTTTTAAGTGCTAGTATAGCTGGTATCTCTGTATAACCAGTATCTCACAGTGACCTTTATTTCTTCTTCAGATATTTACCACCCCTCATGGTTTCCAAGCAAATCATGTTATGTGAAGGTTAGGTTGCAAACACACTACAATTCTGACACTCTCCTTATTTAATAGTGTTTGGCTACTATAATTACTTGACATACATTACCTCATATAATCAACACAACAGTGCCATTATATAGGAACTATATTTCCCATGTGACAGAAGTAGGAAGTAGCACACATGGGTCTATCTGGCTTAAAAACAAAAACTCTTCCAAATTCACCAAGCTACTCCTTCAAAAAATCTTATTTAAAACAAGAATCATGACCGATTTGAAACTGAGTTAGTGACAATGTGCCCATTGTATAAGGCATTACTTAAGATGTCACCTCCTATCCAGGTACATGGACAGGAATGGCTTAATATTAGGTACCAGCAGGTAATATAATAAATGAATGGGATCCTATATAACTTTACCCTTACTAACTCAAAACTTTTTTGCCCTAAGTATTCTCTCCTCAGAATAAATCGTTTGAATGTAGAGCATGAGAACAATGGAAGAATTAAAGATAGTTTCTGTTTCTGGTTTGGTTGACTAAGGGCGTGACAGAACCTGTCACTGAGATAAGGATCTTGGGAGGAGAAGATGACATGTTAGGTTTTGAGCAAGTTGTGTTTGAAATGTTTGAGATACTTAAGTATAAATGTAAAATAAGAAGTTGGCTATATGAATCTGAGGAACAAGAAATATATTTATCCACATATAGATAACAATTGAAGCTCTGGAACTGGGTGAGATTTTCCACAGTATATTAATGAAGTCAGAAAGGGCGGAACTGGGGGGGACAACAACATTTAAGGGATAGTCAGAGGAAAAACATGTAGTAAAGGAACCTAGTTTTAAAAAAAAATAAACAGAGAGAAAAAGAACAAGGAAATGGGTATCTTGAAAGCAAGAAAGGAGAGTTTCACAAAGGAGGGCATAATCCTTAGTAATAAGGGCAAATGCCATATGTGAGTCATATATGATAAAGACTGAAAATAATTCATTGACTCTGACAGTTAGCACTTAATATGTAGCTTTTGAAAGAGTAGTTTCAGTGGAGTTTTGAGGGTCAAGTTTATAATGCAGTGGGTGGAAAGCTAGATAGTAGGTGAAGAAGTAGAGACAGTGAGTATAGACTCTCTTTTTGAAAGACAGTATGAGCAAAAGGAGGAGGATGAGGCAGTAGCCAGAGGGGAAGTATAATTGTGGAAAGACACTTTAAATTCTTTTTTCTAATAAAAATAATTAAGATGGAGGAACTTAGGCATGTCTATAAGATATAAGAGACAAATTAATGGAGAGGAAGATGTATAAGCTCTAGTAGTACAAAGATGAAGCAGAAATTTGGAAAGTTCACCAGTAAACAGATGTTTGGTGGCAACAGAAATGACTATGTTCCAAAATGTCCCTACTTTCCTTCTGCTTATACCACTCTACTTATCTGGAATGCCTTTATCCTCCTGATGGTTTATTTGTCAAATTTTACTTACCCTTTAGCTCAAATTCCATTTCCTCTATGAAGTCTTACCCTATCAGTCTCTTCTGAAATACTCTTTCTCTTAAACTCTTATAGCAATGTCTATCTGAACAATCCATTTGACAATCACCCTTCAATCTGCAAAATCTCTTTAACTTTCTTCAAAATGTTTTGCTCGCAAGTTTGTCACATGTGTGTCTTTTATCATCTGCTAGACTGTCTGTACACTCCTCAACGGAAGGGTTTATTTCTTAGAGTGTGTCACAGCCTCCAGAATGCCTGCTATGGCTGGTAGTAGGGTCCTTGTAAACCTATGAGGTTGATCAGTGGCAGCCTGTTATGAAGGAGGCAATAGAAAACCACTGAGTTATGTAGGCCCTTGGTGTATATTGAGTCATTTTCATTCTGTTAATAGCAAATAAGGAGCAAATTTTGCAGAGGTAAAATAAATTTATCTAAGATGACATGGGTAGTATGTGATCGTGCCAGGATTTGAACCAAAAACCATTTCTCCTATGCTTTCTTTTTCAGTTGTCTGTAGAATTCTCTTCATAAGAAACATCTCTTTCCTTGATGATACTGATAGAGACATGACTCTATTGAAGCTTTACAATTAACCAAGTGTTTTTGATGGCCTCTGCACCTTACAGAAAATCTCTCTGTACCTTACCTCCTGACAATCAGCTTGAGGATCCTGAAAGAGCCTTTGATGAGGATGAGGGCCTCTTGGCGGGAGCCATACAATGGAGTGCCATTGATATTCACCAGATCATCACCAGTCCTCATCTTCTGGGACAAGTCTGCCTTGCCCCCATCTTCAATCTGTATTGCAGAGAACAAAACAGAAAGCAGGCAGTGAGGTGACTGCTTATTCAAAATTCTACTTCCTGGCTCCTCCCAACCTCTGAGCTCTGAGTAGTAGGGGTAGCAGGGGGATGGCTCCAGGAAGCTCCAAGCAGCAGCTAAAAAGCTGATCACAAACCATTACTGAAGGCAAAGCTTGGACAAGCCCTCAATGAAAGAGGCAATACAATAATAACACAATCTCTGCCCTGGAGGAATCCACTGTCCATCTAGGGAGACAAGCACTTCTAAATAAGAGAATAATACTTGGAAGCAATCCCACAGTGTGGGCTAAAGTAGTAGCATGAGAGTAAAATGTGCACCTAAATTAGGGCCAGAAGAGCTAAGCACCAGCAAAAATGACCTTTGGCAAATCCTTTTCTATCTTTGGGCAGACTTTGAACTCTGACAAACTCGAGCTTGAATCTTGACTTTAGTACTTCCTAACTGTGTGATTATGAGCAAGTTACTAATATCTTT
This sequence comes from Macroglossus sobrinus, assembly GCA_004027375.1. Taxonomy (NCBI): domain Eukaryota; kingdom Metazoa; phylum Chordata; class Mammalia; order Chiroptera; family Pteropodidae; genus Macroglossus; species Macroglossus sobrinus. Next base: position 5,570 of record PVKZ01007590.1, on the reverse strand, counting down.
GTGTCTCAATGACCTAATATGTGAAATATAGTTAACTAGAGTACCTATCTCACAGAGTTGTTAGTATGTGAAGTGTCTGGGAGCAGTATGTCCTCAATAAATGTGAGCTCTGATTATTATAGTAAGGGGATTGATGCTGAAAGTGGCTTTCAGCCTAATCTGGAGTGGAACTGCAAATTCAAAGGATACAAACTATGTACAAAGTAATTGGTAATTTGTCTATATCACTTCAACAAGTGCCTAGCACAGTTCTTCTAGTGCCTGGCACATAGTAGGCATTCAACAAAAGCTGGGAATCAGGGTGTTCACTGTTCCACAACAGCCTACAGAATTTCCATTAACCAAGGCAATCTTGGCAAGAAGGTAGTTTGGCTAGGGGGCATTGAAAGCAAATGCAGAAATAATAGCCACTAGTTTATAAAAAAGAAAAGAAAAGCAAAATGTTACCCAATGGTCTTTGTTTATGGCTGCTTTTATATGTAACATTCTTTCTACCCACATGTGAGTTTGATCTATTGGAACATCAATTCTATCCATGGTAGTAGGAGTCATCTCATATATTCATTATTTCATTCCTCAGGTTTTTAGTGAATTTCTATTATGCATATAATGACATGCTAAGTGTTACCGGTACAGAAATAAACAAAGCATAAACAGCTCCCAGCCTCAGGTGTTTGGAAAAACCCGGCGGAATGAGAGATGTCCCAGATCTCTCCCATTGAAATAACAATAAGCTGAACATCTAAAACTCAACAAAAAACATCCAAACTGTACACCAGCACATGAGCATGGGTTCTGTGCAAAAAGAGCTACCACAGGTGTTGGGTGGTAGACTGGGAAAAACAAAAATGCTGCCTCTTGCAGCCAGACCTCCCAGTAGGAGGAGAGGGAGAGGAGAAGATATGGAGAGTACCCTAAACAGCCGTGCCTGGTAGAGCTGTGAGCCCAGTTATCAGGGCAGAAAGCAGAGAAGCAGGTACTGTAGAGAAGCAGGTATGGCAGAGAAACAACAGTTAACAGTTTCAAAACCGAGGCTAAGCCACAGTCCCCATCTTCCAACTCAGAGAGTCCCTCCCCCATATCCTTCAAACACTGCAGAGCCCAAGGGAAATCTGAGGAAACACTACCAAAACTGTCACTAACAGTGACAGGGCCTGAGACTGAAGGTAGCCAGTAGCATTGAATATAGGCAGGAAAAAACATTATTAAGGTTTTAAATAAAGCAGGTATCCAAGCAGCTTAGACGCCACTTACTGAAAACCAAAAGAAAAATGCCTTCTTTGCAACAGGCTAAACAGAGACCTTTATATAATAAATCATTTTCTGGAAAAAAAAGCAGAATACACTTCCATTAATGTCTAGGCAGAGAAATAGTCCATTAAACACCATGAACAACCAAAGGCATCTCATAAAGAAAGAGAAAAATCTCCAGGATATAAGTTTACAGACATAGAAATATGCTACTTAAATGACAGAGAATTCGGTATGGTCCTTATGAAAAAACTCAATGAGATTCAAAACAATTCATATCAATAATTTTAGGAATTGAAAAAAAAACTGAATGAGTGGAATAGTTCTTTAGCAAGTTCTTTTCCCAATGGCAAACTTGGGAAATATAGTCAACTAAAATGCAGGGAAGAATCAGTGATGTTGAAGACAGAAATCTAGAAATAAATCAGAAGGAAGAAGAGAGAAACCAAAGAATGAAAAAACATGAAAGAGAAATACAAGAACTAGCTGATACCATCAGGAAAGGGAACATAAGAATAATGGGCATTCTTGAAGGGGAAGAAAAAGAGCAGAGATTAGAAAGCATTTTTACACAAACAGTTGAGGAGAATTTTGCAAATCTAAGGAATGAGCTATAGCTTGGAATTTAAGAAGTCAACAGAACATCCAATTATCTCAACCCAAAAAGGCCTTCTCCAAGACACATTGTATTAAAATGATCAAAAATCAATGACAAAAACAGAATTCTCAGGGCAGTCAGGGACAAGTCATCAGACTTCTCAGCACAAACCTTACAAGCTGAAAAGGAGTGGAATCAAATATTCAAACTTTTAAGTGAAAGGAGCTACCAGCCAAGATAATGTATCCAGCTAAACTCTCCTTTAGATATAAAAGAGAAATAAAGACCTTTCCAGACATACAAAACTGGAGGGAATTCTCCACAATGAGGCATGTAGTATAGAAAATACTGAAAGGGGTCAGCTCATCTAAAAAAAAAAAAAGAGAGAGGGATCGACAAAAAATAAATAAATAACTATGAGTAAGGTGACTATCAGGCAAATAAAAGTAGAGAATTGCAACCCTTACTAAGAACAGGGAATTATTAGCTTAAACAATAAGAAGAGGTTTGTTATAGCAAAATAGTAATGAAAATTCAGCATACATACAGACAAAATGAGACAACAATGACTTCAAAGGGGAGGATTCAAAGATTCACATTCTCAGAGGTGAATGGAGATAAAGCACAAGCAGAAAAAAAATGGATGATTGTATATATATTACTATTCTTTACATACTTCGTAATAGTAACCACGCGCTAAAGATTTAGAGCCAAAGTATACAACATAAAACAAGAAAGAACAGACAGAAAATCCACAAAAGTCAACCAAAATTTAAAAAAAAAAACAGAAACACAAGGACAAGGAAGCAATGGAAACACCAAGCTACCAGAAAGAAGAAGATAAAATGGCTATAAGACGACCTCATAGTTCAATAATAACCCTAAATGTAAAAAGACCGAAATCACCAATAAAAAGGCACAGAGTTGCAGAATGGATCACAAAACAAAATGCTACCATATGATGCCTCCAGGAGAAACATCTCAGTTCTAAAGATAAATATAAACTCAAAATGATAGAGTGGAAAATGATATTTCAATCCAATGGCATTCAGAGAAAAGTGGGAGTAGCAGTCCTAACATCTGACAAAATAGACTTCAAAATAAAAAAGGTAAAGATACTGAGGGAGACATCAATATGATAAAGGGAGTCATACACCAAGAAGACATAAAACTTATTAATATCTATGCTCCCAATCAGGGAGCTCCAAAATATACAAAGAAATTACTAACAGAAGTAAACGGAGAAACAGACCAAAACACTATTGCAGTAGGGGACCTAAGTACCGCACTGTCAGATATGGATAGATCATCCAAACAGAAAATTATTACGGAAATAACATCTTTAAATGACACACTAGACCAGCTGGACATAATTGACATTTACAGAGACTTCAAACCCAAAACAGCTGCTTATACATTCTTTTCCACTGCACATGGAACATTCTCAAGTATCGACCATATACAGGGACACAGAGATAGCCTCAATAAATATAAGAGAGTTGAAATCATATCAACTTTATTCTCTGATCATAATGCTTTGAAGCTGGAGATTAACTATTTAGAAAAAGCAGGAAGAACCACAAACAACATGCTACTGAAGAATAACTGGACTAGAGAAAAAAAAAGAGAGAGAGATCAAAAAAGACATAGAAATGAACAATACTGATAGTACAACACATCAAAACTTTTGAGACACAGCAAAAGTGATCATAAGAGGAAAGTTGATATCATCACAGGCTTATCTCAATAAACAAGAAGGAGCCCAAATAAACAACCTAATGTTTCATCTGAAAAAAAAAAATTAGAAAATGAAGAACAAATGAAGCCTGAAGTCAGCAGAAGAAAAAAAAATCATTAAAATTAGAGCAGAAATAAATGAAATTCATTAAAACAAACAAAAAATAAACAAACAATAGAAAAAACAAATGCAACAAAGATCTGGTTCTTTAAGAAAATTGACAAACACGTGGCTAGACTCAAGAAAAGAAAGGACACATATAAATAAAATCAGAGATAATAGAGGGGAAATTATGACAGACACCTTATAAATACAAAAGATCATACAAGAATACAATGAAAAATATACAACACCAAATTTAATAACCTAGAAGAAATGGACAAGTTCTTAGAAATATACATCTTTCCTAGACTGAATCAAGAAGAACTGAAAAATCTAAATAGATTGATTAGCAGAATGGAAATTGAAATAATTATCAAAAAACCTACCAAAAAGTAAAAGTCCAGGACCAGATGGTTTTACCAGTGAATTCTACCAAACATTCAAAGATGTAATACGTATTCTCCCCAAACTCTACCAAAAAATCAAAGAGAAGGCAATACTTACCAACTCACTTGATGAGGCCAATTGTTACTCTGAAACAAAAACCTGGTAAAGATAACACACAAAAAAGAAAACTACAGACCAATATCTCTTATGAACACAGATGCAAAAAATCCTAAATAAGATACTAGCAAATTGAATACAGCAACATATTACAAAGATTATACACTACAATCAAGTGGGTTTCATCCCAGCGGCACAGGGATGGTTCAACATATTCAAATGGATTAATATGATAAACCACATAAACAAATTTAAAAATAAGAATCATACAATCATATCAATAGATGCAGAGAAATCTTTGACAAGATACAGCACCCATTTATGATCAAAACATTTAACAAAATTGGTATAGAAGGAAAAATAATAAAGACCATATATGAAAACATAATAAAGATCATATATGACAAACCCTTAGCCAACATTATACTTAATAGTGAAAAACTAAAAACCTCCCCTCTAAAATCAGGAACAAGGCAAGGCTGTCCTCTGTCACCACTCTTATTCGATATAACATTGGAGGTCTAGCGAGTGCAATCAGACAAGAGAAAAATATTAAAGGCATCCAAATAGGAAACGAAGGAGTCAACCTGTCACTATTCATGGATGACATGTTTTTCTATACAGAAAACCCTAAAGACTCCCCAAGAACACTACTAGAAACAATTAGCAAATACAGTAAATTCTCAGGATACAAAATCAACATTCTTAAATCCATTGCATTCCTGTATTCTAATAATGAAGTGTCAGAAAAAGAAGAGGAAAAAATAATTCCTTTTGCAATTGCAGCAAAAAGCATAAAATATCTTGGAATAAATTTAATAAAACATGTAAAGGACCTATATAATGAAAACTATAAGACCCTATTAAAAATATCAAAATAGATACAAAGAAATGGAAATATATTCCATGTTCTTGAATTGGAAGAATCAACATAGTTCAAATGACCTTATTACCTAAAGCATTATGCAGATTAAATGCAATCCCCATTAAAACTAAGAATTGATCTACCATATGAATCAGTAAGCCCTCTACTGGGTATTTACCCCAAAGCCTTGACAACCCATATCTGAAAAAGATATTTGCACATAGATGTTCATAGCACCATTATTTACAGTGGCCAGGACTTGGAAACAACCGATAAATGATTGGCTAAAGAAGCTGTGGTACATATATATGATGAATATTACACAGCCATATGAAGAGATGAAATACTGCTATTTGCTACAATGTGGATAGAACTTGAGATAATTAAGCTAAGCCAGATAAGCCAGACAGAAAAAGTTTAAAATCACATGATATCACTTATATGTGTGATATAAACCTAAAAGTAACAAATGAACAGGACAAAGAAACAGAGATTCATGGACATGGACAATA
>PVKZ01007589.1:0-21851 GCA_004027375.1 Macroglossus sobrinus | reverse complement strand
GGGCAGGGGGCAGGGGGCAGCGGGCAGGGGGCAGGGGGCAGCGGGCGGCGGGCGGCGAGCCGGCGGGCGGAAGTCTGACCCCCGGGCTCAGCCCCCACCTCTGTGCCCTACAGAATGTGGGCGCGGAAGGAGCCTCAGCTTTCACCTGACACAGGGAGACCCAGGCCCACATGGGGTGTCCCAGGTCTCCCCCAGGTCACCTGCCTCTCACACGACGACAGTGACCTTCCTCCGGCTGTGACAAAGTCTGTCTCAAAGGGTGGCTCCCGGTATGTGAGAAGTGGCCGCCGCTTACCCCACCGCCCAAGGACGAGGCGGCCCCACCGGCCTTGCTAAGCCTGCTGCTGGCGCTTCCTGGGGCCTGGGGCTCTAACTGGACTCGGAGGCATTAAAGGTCGTGCTACATCCCTCGGCAGAGTTCTGGAGGCTGTGTGTGCCCTCGGTGGCGGTCAAGCCTCCGTGCTGTTCTCTGCTACACGCCAGGAAACCGCGAGGACCCGGTCCCGACCGAGACCCCCCTAGGGGCCTGCCACGTGCTGGGCGTGGATCTCCAGGGGGCCGTGCCACCCCTCGGCCGGGGGACATGCTGTGCTGTGGGCGAGAGCTGCAGGCCACACGGACCGCGGTTCGGCAAGCATGCTCAGAAAACAGCTGTGCCCCCAGGGACAGCCTGAGCCTGGCTCGGCCTGGGGACGGGCCCCCCGCCCGGGGGGTAGCCTGCCGGCCGCTTCCCTCGTGTTCCCGAACCCCCGGCCCACGAGTCTCGGTGTTTCCTGCCACGGAATCGTGCGGGCCGTTCAGCCAGCACCCTGCTCCCTCCCTGTCCCCACGTGCCAACGTCCACTGGCTGAGTTGGTGGCCACGGTCCCCATGGACGTCTGGCTCTGTGCCCAGCGTCTTGGCTCCTCTCAATAGAATTAGCGCTCCGGCCCTGCTCTAGGTGAATCTGATTACGGCGGACCCAGAGCCAGGGCCCCGTGAGGGGGGAGGGCTGGGAGCCGCCCAAGACCCCAGGGCCCCGAGGGGGTGGCACTGCCACTCAGCCGGCACGTGTCTGGTTCCTCCGGAGCTGACCAGCCCCCGGGCTTGGAGGGGGCCTTGTGCTCCGGGCTGAACCCCCAGGAAGTGACACCTCTCAGTCCCTCAGCGAGGCCCCTCCTGGGTTTCTTCCCAGGACAGCCATGAGGGCTCACCTCAGGAGTGAGGGGGAGCCCTGTGCCCCCACGCGGCCCCCGCCCCATGCAGGCGAGCCTGGCTGCCACTCTCTCACAGGACAGGGACACAGCCGTCAGTCAGAGGAACGGGTGTGGGCGGGGCAGCCAGGACCTGACACGCCATGGGCGTGGTCCCGAGCAGTGCCCGCCACCAGGCGGATCACAGCCCACGCTCCTCTCCTGAACAGACGCCCAGAATGCCCCTTCTCGCCGGGCCCAGGGGACTGGGCTGCCGTGCTCCCTGCACCTGCGCGTGACAGACTGTGACAGATGGGGCGCTGTGGGGGAGGGGCCTCATTTCTAGAGCTGGACTGAAGGGCGAGGCAGGTCAGCCCCTGCGTTTGGCCGGGGACCCGAGGGCACCCCCTTCTCTTGCTGGGCCAGTTCGCCTGTAAAGGGAGGCGGGCCGGGCCCCCAGGAGAACAGGCCGGGCCCTGTGCCGGTGCCGGCGGCCCTTGGGAGGTGGTGGGGTGCGCGGGCGGGGCCCGTGATGGTGTGACTGGCGCCCTCATATCAGAGACCCCGAGGGCACCCTTCCCTCCTCCCCAGGGAGGGCCGTGAACCAGGAAGCGTGTCCCCCGGCCAGCCACCCCCAGAGCTGCGAGAAAGGCAGGCGTCTGCTGCCGGAGGGCCCCAGGTGCTGCCACAGCGGGCCAGGGACTGAGGTGGCTCCAGGGGCACCCCCGCCAGCAGCCGGTCGTGGGGCCTCGGCCTGGCCCCCCGCCGCGTGGAGGCCGCCTGCCCAAGGGGGAGGCCGCTCCGGGAGCCAGACCCTCGTCCCATCCCAGGCCACTGGGTCTGCCTCGTTCCTCCGCCCACGGCAGGAATCTGACGCTCGTCACAATGGCTTGTCACAAAGACATAGCTGGTTCATTTGTCGGACTCCGAGGGCTTCAAGCCCGAGCCACCGGGGCCTTTGTTGAGAGAGCAGCAGCCGAGCTGAACCGCCAGCAGCCGCCGAGGGACCAGACGAGGGACCCGTCCTCCTCCCCCCGCCAGGGGCTGCCCCTGCCCCTCGCCCACGCGGTTACGGCAACTGGCGGGCAGGGCTGTGAACGGGGCTGGCCGGGGAGCAGGGCTGCTCGGAGCCACAGGTGGAGACAGGACATGGGGGCAGGCCGAACTCTTGGCGCAGGCTGGGTGGGCTGGCCAGCTTCCCGGAGCGCCTGGCACCGCCAGTGTCACCTGAGCACACAGGGCGCGCTTGCCTGGCAGCTGGCACGTGGCCATGTAGGGCGGGACGGCACGAGCTTGTCCTCCCCATGGCTGTCCCCCACCCCCCCTCGCCCACCCCGAGTCTGCTGCCTGGGGACCGCGACTGGCGCCGCTGTCACTCACGCACTGCATGAGCGAGCGAGCAAGCGGACGAGCGTCTCCGCGCGGCGTACGGATGACAGAGATCGGTGTCTGCGGCTCCGGCAGCTGGCGGTGCGGGCTCCGGGCGCCGGCGGCCACGGGCTCTGCTGGGGCCTCTTCCCGTCTCACAGGGACCCCGGGGTTGGGAGGGGCCGGGGGGCTCTGGCCTTTTCTTATAAGGGTGCTAACCCCACCCGGGCCCACCCGCCCGGCCTCGCCACCGCCCGCCTCCACAGTGCGGACTGTGTTCCGACACATGTGTTTGGGGGACACAGGCACCCAGTCCAATGCAGCCGGCAAGGCAGGGCACGGGGCACCCCAGCCTGGGGGAGCGGGCTCTGGGACACGGCCCACGGCACACGCGAGGTGCCCCGTGCACGCAGACGGGCACCGCACCCCCGGGGGGCGTCCGCGGCAGGCAGCCCGGCGGACGCGGCCTGCCAGCCGAGAGCGAGACGTGACACTTCTCAGGAGCCACTTCCCACAGCTATCGCAGCCACGGGCGAAAACGACGCCAGGGGTGAGCTTCCCTAGCTCGGTGTACGCGGACCCCACGAGCGCGACAGGCCCGCCGCGTGGAAGCGTGACTGAGAGCCTGCCCACTTGCTCGCCAGCTCGGGACCTTCTGCCTCACCCGCTGAGACCCCCAGTGGCCATCGGACGGGGTACTGTCCCCTCCTCCCCATCTCTCCCGCGCCCTGCCCTCCGGAGCTGTCCACCCTGGGGTGGCCCAGAGCATTGGGCTTTCTAGAACTTCTCTTCCTGACCAGCTGGGAGGGATGTGGGGCTGATCACGGGGTGGCGGGGAGGAGTGGGGGGCGCCAGCAGTGTCCCCGCCCCGGGGAACGCTCACAGCCCCAGAGAGGAGCCCCAGAAGGGGTGGGCGGCTTGGCCTCCCCCGTTGGCCTTTGTCCCCCCAGAGCTGTGACCGTGAGGATGGCCACGCACAGGAGCCTCAGACAACCTTGCCGGCACGGAGGGGGCCGCTTCCCGCTGTCTGCTGATCGAGGCTCACTTTCTCCCCAGAAGACGCTCGCACGCTGTTTGTGACTCCGAAATCGCTTGACTGCGCAGTCTGACGCTGGCGTGAGTCCTCCCGGGCGGGACGCTCAGCAGGCGCTCCCTGTGGCTCCAGGGAACACAGCCCCGCTGGGGTGCCAACCTCTCCACAGCGAGCGATGCTGCGACAAGTCTGCCCACCGCAGAACCTTCCAGAACCTGAAGGCTGCCAGCCGCCGGCGAGCGCCTGGGCCGGGCACCCCGCCCGTCGGCCCGGGGGGCCACGTGGCCGCCCCTCCGTCCCAGCCAGGAGCAGGTGCCACAGACAGAAGCGTCTGCGTCGCAATCTGCTCGCAGAGAAAGCTCCGCCCGGCGTCTGCTCCCCCCCTGGTCGGCCCCCTTCTCTTTCTCTTTCTGAGCAGGACGCACACAAAGACCACCCTGAGCTGCGCAGACGCAGATGCGCTCCCCCAGCACGTGTCCCTCCCGCCCAGGGGAAGTGGCCGCCGGGGCCCGGGGCGGTTAAACCACAAACGGCTTCCACCGCACTGAGACGGGAAGAGCGTGCAGGGGGCTGTGGACAAATGAGCTCCCTCCCGGCCCGTTTTAGGAGCCCGTGGGGCAGCGGCTGCGCTGGACGGGAGCCCCGAGCACTCATGGGACGCAGCTGCTCTGTCCCTGGCCAGAGCCGGCCGGTCTGAGCCGACGTCCGTCCTCAGACCCCGGGAGGGACCCAGGGGCTGTGCGGAGCAGCCCGGTGGCTCCTTGGGCACCCATGCCCACCTGCCCTCTGCTGCGCCTCAGCTCCACGCTGGCCCTCGGGAGGCTCCTGCAGACAGGGGGTCCCCCCTGGGTCACAGGGCAGCGGGCTGTCTGCCCTCGGCTGTGTGCCTGGGTCCCCCAGGCCCAGGGGCCGTGGCTGTGAAAGCTTTGGGAGGTGGCCACGTGTCCAGGGTCCACTACTTTTGGCCCGAGGCTCGCCACGGCCGCCCTGGACACACACACGTTCCGTGGACCCGTGGACCCCACATCCGGCTGCCCCACCTGTGCCGCCTGCCCCAGCAGTCTCGCCACCAGCCGGGGGTCCAGAGCCGCTGCTGGGCAGCTGTCCACGGGGACACGCGCCACAGTCACTTCCGCTGAGCGCAGCAGCCTCGCGGGGCGGAGCTGGCTCCAGCCCCGCTGCTGGATGGGCCCTGTCTCGGGGAAGGAAGCCGCGGTTCCGGGAGGTGACAGCCCTGTTTATTTTCGGTGGCAGAGGCAAGCTGTTACCGCCCTGCTGTGCTCCAGCAGGTGGACCCACCTGTTCCCAGCAAACCCCAGGCTCCCGCCTCCCCCGCTGGGCGATGAGCTGGCCCAGGTGCGCAGCTGGCCCAGGTGCACAGCTGGCCCGCGTGCAGAGCAGAGGTCACTGCAGAGAGTCCAGCGCAGTGACACGTCTTGGGGCCGTGGGGCCCAGGCAGAGGCCCTGCACCCAACCCTAGGCTGACCCCACGGCTGGACGGAAATGACCGGAGCTGCTTACAGAGAGAGAACGCTTGCTTCCCCGTGCACCTGGAGGCTTCCGGGCCAGGGAGCACAGGTGAGGCTCGGCCGCTCCTTCCTGCGAGCCCTCCAGCCCTCCAGCCTGGCCAGTTCGCTGACTGGACGCAGAGGGACAGACGGAGAGACAGACGGTGGCCCAGCCGCCCGGCTTCCCAACAGGCGGGATGATGGCGCGGCCTGACCCCACATCGCTACGGTGACAACATAGCGCCCACGAGTGTGAGGCGCTCCCCTGCGCTCCAAAGGCCTGCCCTGCCCTGCCCGGGGCTTGGAGCCTCAGCGCCGTGTGTGGGGACGGGGCACGGAGCAGCGGAGGGGGTCCCTGTCTGGCACCCCCGGGGACCCGCGCCCGTCCAGCTTGCTTCCTGGGCTGTCCTCCTGGGCCCCCTCTCCGACAGCGGCCGTCTCCCCAGGGAGGAAGGAAAGCCAGCGGGCGTTGTGGGGGGGGGGGGCAGGCAGCTGGGGCCGCCGGGAGGCCCTTCTGCGTCTGGCTGGGTAGGGCTTCAGTCGGGGTTCCCGCGCCGTGACCCCAGCTCACACTCTCCGGGGCAGTGCCGGGTGCGGCAAGCCAGGGTGCCCCACCTACTCCGCGAATCGGTTAAAGAGGCCAGGGAAGGGTCCTGCGCTAGAGCCGCAGGAAGGGCGGAGGGCGGAGGTCAGAGGTCAGCTCTACCTGCAGGAAGTGCCCACGGCAGCCCCGCCCCTTGGGCTGCTGACCTGGCTGCCTCAGAGGAAAGCTCCTTCAGGCCCCTGTCCCGTCAGGCCCTGGGCTGGGACAGGGCGGGGTCTCTTGGCTCTCGGGGGTCAGCTGGGGCCAGGTGGGGCGTAAAGCAAGGAATTCTGAGCTTGAGGCAGAGCCGCCCTGGCTGGGGCACTGCGCTGGGCTGAGGACGCCGGGCAACCCCTGGCCTGGCTTTGCTCCCTGTCGCCTCCTCAGTGGGGAAAAACTGTGGTTTAAATTAAAGATCTGAAGATGAGGCCGTCCCAGAGTGGGGGCCCCTAAGTCCAATGGCTGGTATCCCCAGAAAAGACAGCAGAGGGGGGCCGGGGGTAGAAGCCACGTGAGGTGGAGGCAGAGGCTGCAGGGATGCAGCCGTAGGCCGAGGGACGCTCGGGGACGCTCGGGGCCACCGGCAGCGGGAAGGGACGGCAGGATCCTCTAGGCGGAGGCTGGCCCTGCGTGCCACGCCTTGACCTTCCGGCCTCCGCACTGGTGTGAGAACACATTTCTGTCCCTTCGAGTGGCCGGTCTGAGGTCCCTTCTTTCCTTGGCCCCAGGACGCTGGCAAATCCGCTCGCGAGACTGTCACAGTTCCCGGCGGCCTCACGACGGGCAGGTGCACGAGCCGCGCCTGGGGTCAGCGCGTTTTCAGAACACGGGCTTCCGCCCTGGTGGTTTTAAACGGAAGCTTTCCGAGTGCTCCCTGCCGACCCCCAGATGCGACGCTAACGCAGGTGTCGTTAACGCGCTGGACGGGTCGGGCGCCCGCAGACAAGCCGTCGGCAGGACGAGTTGCAGGAAGTCGGCGGGTGTGCGGGCCGAGCTTGCCCGGGTGCTGCGCAGGCCTCCGCGTCCCGTCTGCGGGCGAGTGTGCCGGGCGGGGCCTCCGAGCGGCCGCCGGGGCCGGGGTACCATGTCCGCCCCACGTCCCCGCCCGAGCAGCGGCCGGCAGCTCTGTGGCTGCCCGGCGTCCCCCCACCCCAGGCGTCCGAGCCTGTGAGGACGCCGAGGGCCCCACCGTCCTCCAGGGCCCCAGGAGGCCTGTCCCCTCTGAGCCCCTTGGGAGGACTGCCAGCCACCTCGGCCTCGGGGCAGCGCAGAATCGGGGGCCCCGCACTGTGCCAGCCCGTGGGGACCGAGGGGCCTCTGAGCGGCCTCTCTGCTTCCTGCCTCCTGCCGGAGCCACGTGGGCTTGGCCGTGGCGAGAGCGTGGGACGGCCACCACTCGGTGGCCTGAGCCCTCGCTTCTGGGTTCTCCTGTCCTCCCTCCTGTCCTGGACGCCGGTGCCACTGCTCCTGACCTGCTGTCGTGGGAACACGGCAGGCCACCCGGAGGCCACCAGAGAGCGTCCATCAGACGTCCCGGTGTTTGTTCATGGGTCGGCCCTGCCTCCCGCAGGCCCATCGCTGGAGGGAGAAGTAACGGGGCGATGTCTCGGGGCCCCCACACTGAGGACAGTCCAGAGGAGTCTCCAGGGCGGTGTGGCCGAGAGGGTCCCTGGGCTAGAAAGACCCCTGCCCCTCTAAGGGCTCCCAGGAGCCTCCAGCAGCGACGGGAGTGGCAGGTGAGCCCAGATCCGGAGACCCCTCCACGGGGGAAGTGGCCGTGACCTTGACAGCCGCTCCCATCTGTGCACATCCTGGGCGCCGAGCCGAGCACTCCGACCGCTGAGCGCACCTCTGACTCCGCTCCAGACCAGCATGCCCTGGGCCGTGCCCCGCCACGGGGCTCCCCAGGGACGCCCCAGACACACTTTCAGCCCCTGCCGACCCCTGGGGCTTCGCCGTCCTGCCGAACAGCTGGGAAACCGAGCTGGGGACCGTGGTGCCAGCGCGGGCCACGGCAATGAGTCCTCAGCAGGCTCTGAAGCTCAGGGTGGCAAGTGGCCCGTTTTTTTCTCTTTTTTAATAGAGGAGCCTGTGCTTGTGTTACTTGTGTTACAAGAGCGCTCTTAACCTTTCAATGTGTCAAGGGAGTCCACTGAAATTTACAATAAATTCACCTTTCAACAATGAGCTAAACAGTTTCCGTACAAACAATGTTGCTCTTTTTCGGAAGCCTCTGTAAGCTTTACTCAAACACCTCGGCTGCCTTCAACCTCGCTTCCAGAAGGACTGTGTTTGTTAAGTGTTCTTCTGCCGCGTTGTTTTAATAACTCCCGGGCACCGCAGTCTTTTGTCACGGATTGTCTCAGGCGTTTTCCGAACGTCGGCCGTGTTTAAAATCCACAGATGCCTTCCGCGCGAGGGACTGCGCTAGCTCTCCTGTCACAAACAGCTCTCAAGCCGTACAGCCTGTATCAGGCGGCTGCACACAGGCGCTGGCTGGACCAGCCGCCCACTCATGGGTCTCCGCGGCCCCAGCCGGAGACGGAGCCTCAGACGAGGACGTCTCCAACTCCAGACACCAAACTTAACGCGGGCACAATGTCGCCATCTCACCGGAGACGCCCCAGTTTGCAAGGTGGTCCGGACGACGCCCGTTACAGCGCCCCCCTCTCCCCGTCTGATCGGAGCCACGGCGTGCTGAGTGGCTGTCTGTGTCTCTTTAGCCCCTCTAATGCAGACGGTCCTCAGCCTGTCCCGGGCCCTCGTGTGTGCGCAGGCCGGTGGACTGGAGGACACTGCTCCACCAAGGGGACGACGGGGGGGATGGAGGGTCCGTGCTCCAGGCCAGGGCGCTGTGTGCTCAGTGTCTGGAGGCGCACCATGGCATACCTGGGCGTCTGCCACGTTTCCCCGGGATTGTGTCACTTTTGTGGGCACCCTGTGACTCGTGGGTCAGTGTCGCCGAGGGTCGGTGTCACTGAGGCAGAGTTGGCTACGATTGCAGAGCTCACGGTTCCTGGGCCGGTGAAGGGGGTATGGGTGAGGGGGTGCACGGTTCCTGGCCGAAGGTCACTCACTGGCTGCTAGCGGTGGCACGGGACAGGAATACTGAGAGAGAGACCGATGGCTGATTTTATTGGAATTGATTTTCTTCCGCTTGGTGGAGACAGGTCTTGGCTGCCTCTGGCGCCTCGGACTTCACTGTCCCCGTGCCCACGAGGCCACCGTGGGCCGATGAGCCCGGAGGCTCGGAGCTGGTGGGGGTGGGGCGTGCCCTCCTCCTGCGGGACTCAGCCCTGGGAGAGAGGCACCCCGCACGGTGCTGGCCGGCCCCTCTGGGGTCCGAGGAGGCTCTGGGCCAGGGAGACGGGGCGCTTACCCCATGCTGACTCTGGGGCCAGGGTCCGGGGCCCTGGCTGCCCTGGGGACCGCCTGCCCGCCCCGCCAGCTCCGCTCAGCCAGCTGACCGGCCCCAGGCCCAGGCCGTGCGCACAAGACCCATTGGAAGTCGCTCAGAAATCTTATCACCAGCCAACTCTAAACGTGACCCACTTGAAGCGCCCAGCACGACGCTCGCAGGTGTGGAGGTGGGCGGGGCCTGGGGCAGGGGGCTGCTTGGGTCGGCCGACACCTGCACACGCGGCGGATGACAGGGAGACACACGGACGCCGGCGCCAGCCCCTCTGGCCGGACGTCGCGTGAAGAACAGTGACGCTTGCCCAGGCCTGCCAAGCTGCCGGGATCCTGGGCAGGGAGCGGAACCCCTGGGAGACGGCACCTGAGACGGGGCGTGGCACGCACCGCCAGCTGCGTCTCCGTGAGGGGCGGTGGCCGAGTGCACGGAGCAGCCTGCGTGCGGGCCCCCGAGGCCTCCTGGGGGCCGTCGGCCCCGGACAGCCCCAGACAGCCCCGGACAGCGAGCGCCCCCTCGAGCCAGCCCGTCGGCCGCTCCCAGGTGGGCGGCCAGGACCTCCCTGGGGACGAGGAGTCGCGTCCTCCGGGCCCTCGGGAGGACCATCTGGCAGACGCGTGTGTGGAGGCCACCGTTTGCGCTGGCCGGACTGTGCCGAGTGGGCAGACGGGCCCCGGGCTGTCGGTGTCACAGCCGCACGAGGGCTCAGAACGATGGCCCTCGGGGAGGTGTGTGGGGGTCTGCTCCGTGTGACCAACGGAGGGGGGGCCGCAGGGGTCGGGGGACGCTTTACAGGAAGGGGTCACCCTCCTCCGCCCCCCGCGAGCTGCCGGCCTGGACCCTCCATGTCGCACCGTCAGAGGCAGGTGGCGTGGCTGCCGACCCCCGACCCCCAGCGTGGGCCAGGGGAGACCCTGGGGCGCTGCCGATGGATCGGAAACGGGAGCCTGGGGAGGACGGGGCGGGGGGAGCAGCTCCCGCGGGCTCAGGGCCCTTTGTCCTCTGCGGGAGGGGAGTGGACGGCAGGGGCTCTGCCTGGCCTCCCGCCGTGCGCCATGTGTGGCTGCTCGGGCGTGGCCCTCCACGCGGGTCCCCTGTGGCCACATGTCCTCAGCTCAGCCAGGGGGCCCTGCTGCTCCATTCTGCGCTCGCGGCCACAGCCCGGTGACGGACACGCCGGCCGCAGCGCCCGCCCCACACCCCGTCCCCCTGGGCTCCTGACGCGGGCTGCTGTGGCTTGGGCATGAGGGGACAGCTGGATGGGGACGTTGTCCCCCGGCCCCTCCCTGGCCACCGGCCCCTGGCCCTCCCCATCGTGCCCTGCACCCCCACGGCTACCACGCCCCAGGGCCACGATGCCATCCCCACCGTGGGCGCCCATGCCCGGCCGTCCTGCCTGACAGACCTCCGTGCCCAGGGCCGGGCCCCGCCCAGCCAGGCCGCCTCCTCCGAGCCGACTGCCGGGAGGGCTCCCACCCGGTCCCCGTGACGCTCTGCCGAGACCCTCAGAGGGCGGCCGGCCACTCAGCTCCCAGGGTTCCCCCTCACACAGGCCCCGCCTGCCACACCCAGCACCCCGGCAGAAACGGCCTCGCCCCCGCCGCCAAGCACAGCACCGGCACGAGCCACAGCTCTCGAGTCCTCTGCCTGTGAGGTCGGGGCTGTGACCCCCCCATCCCGCAGGTGGGGAAACCGAGGCTACACCGAGCCCCAGGCTCAGCTCCGTCTCCCGTGGGGGCTGGGCGGGCGGGGCAGCCGGGGGGGCCCTGGGGAGCGGCCTGGGGGCCCTTCGGGGACACAGAGCTCTTGAGAGGCTGATGAGCAAGAGGCCGGCACCAGCTCACGGGGATCCCCAACGTCCCAGGAACTCTGCAGACTGGGGGGACCCCCACGGTTCCCAGGGAGGTCGCCATCTGAGGTTCCCACCCCCTTCGACAGAAGGAGGGGTGAGGTTAGGGGGCTGAGACCTGAACCCCGGAGTGAAGGGTGGGAAGGACGGGGGGCAAGGCCCCCCCAACCCCCATCCTCTTCCCAGCCTCCCGGCAGTGGAGTTTCTCGGTGACCACTCTCCAGCTCCCTGTACCACACACAGGTGACACAGACGGGAGACCACTTTTGGGGTGACACAGACAGGAGACCACTTTTGGGGTGACACAGACGGGAGACCACTTTTGGGGTGACACAGACGGGAGACCACTTTTGGGGTGACACAGACGGGAGACCACTTTTGGGGTGACACAGACGGGAGACCACTTTTGGGGTGACACAGACGGGAGACCACTTTTGGGGTGACACAGACGGGAGACCACTTTTGGGGTGAAGGAACCAGACGCGCCGGGGCTTTCCTGAGGGGTGCCTGCCGACCTCGCCCCCGGGGGACACCCCCGTTCCTCCCCGGCCCTGCCCCCCAGGGAAGAGGCCGCTCACCTGGATGACGACCTTGATGGCGGCCGTGCCCACGACGGGCGTGCACACCAGGCCGCCGGGGTGCTGGCCGTCGGCGCTGCGGTTCTGCTGGCCCATGGCGAACAGCATGGGCACGGCCAGCAGGCCCGCGGCCAGCCAGATGGCGCCGATGAACTTCTTGGTGCGTCTGCGGGACATGAGGGTCTTGGCCTTGAAGGGGTGGCAGATGGCCAGGTAGCGCTCCACGCTCAGGCTGGCCACGTTGAGGGCGGTGGCGTAGGTGCAGGCGTCCCGCAGGAAGTAGTAGCCGCGGCAGACGGCGTCGCCGAAGGCCCAGGGGTGGTGCACCCAGATGAAGTTGTACAGCTCCACGGGCATGGCCAGCAGCAGGGTGAGCAGGTCGGACAGCGCCAGGCTGCCCAGGTGGTAGTGCACCGTGCTCTGCAGGTTCCGCAGCGGCTTCCGGCGCGCCAGCGTGAACGCCGTCACCGCGTTGCCCACCGTGCCCACCGCGAACAGCACCAGGTACACCGCGGTCACCAGCACCTTGGAGTAGATGTCGGTGTTCACGTCCAGGTCGCTGCTGGGCGAGGCCGGCGCGCGCTCCGTCGCGTTGCCGGTGGTGGCGGTGCCGTTCCCGAAGCCGGGGGCCGGGAGCGCTGCGTCCAGCGCCGGCGGCCACAGCGCGGAGGGGTCGGCGCCCCGGGGGCCCGGCGCGGACGCGTTGAGGCGCATGGTGGGCGCGCTGGGCCAGGCGCCGCGCTCCTCCGCGCCTGTGGCTCCGTGCAGCGCGTCCAGGGCTGGAGGTCCGGGGGAGGGTGGACGGTCTCAGGCGCGGACACAGCCCAGGGAGCCCGAGGGGAGGCGCGAGAGAGGGAGGGGGCGCGCCTTCCAGCCCGACGCGCCGGACCCGGGCCGCGCCGCCCCGGAGCTCTCCCCGCTTGCGCTCGCGGGGCTCCGCTCCGCCTCCGCACTCCGCGCCTGTCCCGGCTCCCTCCCGTCGCCAGACCGCGCGGTGCCTCCGCCCCTCGCGCCGGCGGCGGCGGCGGCGGCGGCGGCTGCGGCTGCGGCTGCGGGGCGAGCCTGTGGAGCGGAGCGGAGCGGGGCGCACGCACAGCCGCCCGCGCGCTCACTCCACCGCTCGCGCTCCGCGCGCACCCCCGCCCCGCACACCTCGCGCCGCGCCCGCGCCCTCCCGCGCTCTGCGTCTCCCCCGAGCCCGCGGCGGTGGGCGCGCCCCGCCGTGGGGGGCGCTGGAGGGTGAAGGGGGCGGCCCCAGCCACGGTCTCCGCCCCACCCACGTGCGGGGGGCTGGAGTTTGCCTGCTCAGGCTCCCCCGGGTCATCCCTGTGGGGTGAGCGCCCGCGTAGGGATGCTGGCTCTTCCCAGCACCCTGCCCCAAGCGCCCTCCTTCTCCTGTCTCCCCAACTTTCACGCCTCCCCTCCCCACCTCTGCAACTCCAGCTCGCTCAGCAGGAGACGGGAAATGGGGGGCCGCCCCTCCTTCCCGGGGTTCCTGCCAGGGTCAGAAGCAGGGCGCCCAGGGGCTCTAGCAGGGAACAAAGCAGCACCCCTCCTTTTGCGGCTGGGGTCCTGCACCCCGACCTCGTGCCACGTTGGGCGTGAGCGGGCACACCGGGTGCCTCGTCAGTGCCTGGATTCGGTCATCAGAAGCCACCCTCGGAGCCGATGGGGGCCGTCTGGAGTCACCGCCTCAGGGCCGGCTGCGTCCCGGTGTGGCCCTGGCTGGCTGCTTCTGCCGTGCTGGGGACTGGAGACCAGTGAGCGGAGGGCAGCGGGGTGCGGAGGGATTGGGGTGAGGCGGAGGAAGCCCACCCAGCCCAGGGCCGGCCCCACCCATGGGGAGGGCGGAGAAGTCGGCTGAGGGCTTGTGGCCAGCACGGGTCTGGTTCATTGCTCTGGTGTCAGCTGTCTTCGGGCCGGTCTGCCCCACCGGGTTGAACCAGCACGTGAAAGTTCATGCTTAAAAATCCAGCCTTGGAAACGAGCCAGCGCTGCTCTGCTCTGCTCTGCGGGGAGCCAGCTCAGCAGGCTGGACGCAACCGTGGCCAGGCCAGGCCCTGCTGCCCCACGGGGACACACGTCCCAGCCCCACGGGGACACACGTCCCAGCCCCACGGGGACACACGTCCCAGCCCCCCTGTGCCTCGCTCTCGGCCTCGGCTGCGTGGCAATAGCAGCTGCATGGACGGACGGATGGACGGATGGACGCCCCTGGGGCCAGGGCTGGCACCGCCGGCCCGTGGGAGGCACCCGGCCCGCAGCTGAGCGGTGAGCGCTGTCGGGCGGCCGAGAGGTGCCTTCCGAGGACGGAGGGTGACGCGCCCAGGCCGACGGACGTCGCTTTGAAACCCAGGGAAGCAGACCAGGCTGGCGCTCTGCAGGCCGAGCCCACCAGTTAGGCACACAGACCTCGGGGCTGGGACTGAGTGTCTGTGTCACAAAGGAAGTGACGGTGCCAGGCTGTGTCGGGCCCACGGCGCGCATTGCTGTGCTGGCGCCCATGGTAACGCCGGGTCTCACGAGCAGCGCGGCCATCTGGCCGCGTCTGCCAGGAGCCCCCCGGGGGGAGCGCTCCAGCTGGTGGCCGCCGGGGCCGTTTGCCAGCCAGGAGCTGTCGCTGCCCAGGGCGACGCCAGCAGGGACGCAGCCTCTCTGGCCGCCTAAGCTCGCTGTTGGGTCTTCAAACCCCTGACCTTTCTGTAAGCCGGCCTCCCTTTCCCGGAGTTCTCTCTGAGCCAGCCGAGGAGCCGAGAATATCATAAAAGGCAACCGAGCACAAATATTGTGACAAGGCGTTCGCTTAGAACCACCGAGGGAATGTCACTCGGAGGCCCTATTCTACTGAGTGGGCGGCGGGTTCTGGTTCCCGTCCCTGGTGGCTGGCTGGGAACCGCGCGTCTGTGTGCCGGGGACCCCAGGCGGAGGGCCGGGGACCCCAGGCGGCAGGCCAGGCACCCCAGATGGCGGGCCCGGGACCCCAGGTGGCGGTCCAGGGACCCCAGGCGGCGGGCCGCGGACCCCAGGCGGCGGGCCCGGGACCCCAGGCGGCGGGCCGCGGACCCCAGGCGGCGGGCCCGGGACCCCAGGCGGCGGGCCGCGGACCCCAGGCGGCGGGCCACACTGCCAGCCTCACGCCGTCTGTCCCTGTCTCTCCTGACCCCTGGCACCGACGCGTCCTAAACAGCGGTGACCCCGCAGAGCCCGCTTGCCGAGCCCTGGGTGGGCTGTGTTCCTTGGTGACCGGTGCCATTGACACTCCAAGCGCGGGCATCAGGGGAGCCGGGGTCTGTGGCGTGAGCTGCTCCAGGCCGGCTGGAGGGCCTTGGGGACCCGCTGCCCGGCCCTGACACTCCCGGTGCCCCGCGTGACAGGAGCTGGCCCGGATGCCTGCAGCGGGGGGACGGCCTGGGGGAGACCGGGGCGGCTCTAGCCTCCCCCGAGTCCTCATGCGATGGGGGTGACAGGGGGTCCTGCCTGCTGAGCAGGGCGTGGCCGGTGTCCCGGACCGGAGATCAAATCCAGAAGTGACCAGGGGAAGGCGTCTGTGTCCCATGGCCAGGGCCGGGTCCCCGTCTGTTTCTCTGCTGCCCGGTCCCCTGGACACTGCCTGCGACACGGGCATGCTCCGTGGGCATCTGCCGACCTGGTGGCGGAGGTGACACAGGGGACGGCACGGGAGGGACACACGACGGCGTTGCTGAGGGGCCCGAGAGAGGTGTCCCCGCACCGGCCCACGGTCGCACGAGGCGCGGCTGGCCAGGACCAGGGGTGGTGGCCGTGTCGAGGGCTTGCCTGGCTACAAGGATCCGGTGCCGTGGGGTCCCTTTCTCTCCCTCGGGTCCCCGCATCAGGCCTGGGCAGCTACGAGAAGGCTTCTTCCTACGCTTAAACAAAGTTCACAGCACCCCTGTGTCCATTCTGCGTTTCTATCGCTACGGTAAATACCCCCAGCCGAGCGCTTCGATGTCACTGTTATTGTTACTGTTTCCTACAGGTGGGTGGAGTGGGGAGGAGGCCCTGGGAGCCGGCGGACCTGAGCTCTGAGGGACCCGCAGCTGCAGACCTGTCAGCCCCCGGGGGCCTCCCACGCCTGGGTGGCCGTGTGGAGGGACCAGAGGGCACCTGGGGGCGTTTGCTGAAGGAAGGACAGACGGACAAATGGACGAAGGGACAGATGGGCGCTGCGGGGCCGGGCTGGGGGGCGGGGCGGGAGGCCGCACGGAAGTCGGTCTGCGGCGTGAGCCACCGTGGGGTCGCGGAGCTCTGGGCCTCTGACCTCTGACCTCTGATCCCAGCCCCTCCCGTCCCGCAGGGGGTCCGTCCCCACCTCCACATCCTGGGAAAAGGGGGCGGTGGTGTAGCAGGGGCTCCCTGGGCGGCTGGGGAGCACCCCCTCCTCGTCCTGCAGCTCCGCTGGGCGTGAGGACAGCGGGAGGGCTCGGGGGACAGGCCAGCCCGGGCGCGGAGGCAGAGGCCCCGGTGGCTGCAGCTGTTGGACACCTGGCGGGGTTACCCGGGGCACGGTGATAATGGGGAAGCGGCCGGGTCCCAGGCCCTTCCCCCCGCTGGACTGGGCACCCGCGAGGGCCAGTGCCTGGCGTCTCAGTGGGGCGGGCCCACAGCGGTGCCCGCTGGCGCTGCTCGGGCTTCCTGCTGACCGCCATCCGCCGTCCACCGTCCAGCATCATGATGTCCGGTGACTCGCCGCCACCTTCCGGGAGCGGGGCCCGCTGCGTGGAGAGCGTGGGGAGGACGGCCCGGCTCCGGCTGACGTGGGGACATGGGAAGAGCACGGGAGGCCAGGGCCGAGGACGGAGGGCGAGGCCACAGGGGCCAGCTCCCGGACCCCCGCGTGGGAGGGTCTGTGCAGGGGACGCCGCGGGCAGGGGCTGAGCTCCAGGCTGCGTGTCAGCGTCTGGTCCCAGGGAGGTGGCCGGGAGGAGGGGACAGGCCAAGGGGACGCCGTTGTCACGGTCGTCACGTCTCCCCCACAGAAGCACGGCCCCTCCTCCTCCTAACCATTCGGGGAACCTTGCCACGCGCTCTTGACGGCGGCTGGCGCTCGAGCCGAGAGGGCAGAGGACAAGCAGGTGGGGCCGCGCCCGTGGACGCCCCGGGCGGGCGCTGGAGGTCCAGCAAAGGGACTTGCCAGGGAAGCTGCTCCAGGGGAAACAGGCCCCTGGACCCTCATCTCCCAGGGGACAGAACCCCGACACCCAGAACGTGCGTCAATGCCACCCCGTTTTCTAAACCTATTTTCGGGAGTTTGCTGCAGCATCTTCGCGGGCTGACCCCGCTGGACAGTGTCCTCTGAGGTGGCACAGGGACTTCTCCGCACAAGGCTTGAAGCTGACAGAGCACCCCACCCGTAGGCCCTCCACTGCCCGTGTGTTCCCCTCCCACCCCCCCCCGTCCTGTGGGGGGAGGGCCCCAGTCCCAGTCCCCGGGGGAGGCATTTTCCTTTGCAGATTTGCTCTCACGCAAAAGACAAACACACACACAGCACACCCAGCAGAAGGGCGGGCAGCTCCATCTGTTTGATTCGCGAAGAGAAGCCGCATTTTGTCAGCCCTCACCCTGGCAGGCTGGGCGTCGCCGCCGCCTGTGCGTTTTCGAGTCTGTGGTTAAACCTCCTGGCACGTGTGTGAGCGCCGGGCATGGAGAGCTGAGGGCTGAAGCGCCCGTCTGTGCGTGGTCGGCGGGCAGGACGGCCAGTCCTAGGCGTCCACAAAGTGGCCACGCTTGACAGCCGGCCGGGCTGAGGGCGGGAACGTCCCAGCGACCCCTCCTGAGGCCCTGGAGAGGGGCCCCGGAGCTGCGGACCCCCCTCCCCGCCGTCCCCATGGCCAGAGGGTGGGCCAGGGCTACACGTGCCACCGGCGTTGGCCACTCGGAGTCCCTTGTGGGGAGGGCCGGCCCCTCTGGCTGGGTGCTGAGCTGGCTGGGGCAGAGCCGGGGACGGGCAGGGCACAGAGCCGGGTGACAGGGCTCTGACTGTCATCCTGCAGTGCCTGACACTTATCCTCCCCGCCCTTCCTCAAACTCTGGTTTGACCTGCGTTTCCACTGGCTGCACCCGAGTGCCCGGTTCCTTGTGGGGCCTGGTGCCACCTGGTCCTCAGTCCCTTACCCGTGAGGACGGGGAAAAGGCAGGGGGTTGTTTCTCGGTGATGGGTTGGGGACTGACAGTGGCATCACACACGCGTGGGTTCTGTCTTCTCAGAACTTTCAGGCTCCGTGGGGAAGGCACCCGCTCCCGAGATGACTCATCTCTTCCGGTGACAGCACACGTGCACACACAGACACACACAGAGATACACACAGACACACACACACTCAGACACACACAGACACGCACACATGTGTGCACACACAGACACACACTGACATTACACTGTGGTCACAGTGCGTCTGAGGCCGCACTGGACTCTGCTTCTCTGCCCACACCCTCCCTGCGTCCCCACCACCCCAGCAGCCCCCCCGGCCCGAACCCAGGGTCAGGGGCCGCCCGCTGGGAGCTCCCGCGGGTGCCACGGGGGTTTGGGCCTCGTCCCCGCGGCGTCCCTCGGGCACAGTTGCATCGAACGATCGGGTTATGAATCAGACGCAGCGGAGCGTGAGTGCCGCGGGAGGCCGCTGGGAGGGACACGCGTCGTGCGCAGGACGGCCATCATCGCTTGTCGCGCGTCTCGTGTGCTGCGGTTAAAGTGAGTCCGCATGCAGATGGCCCCTCGGAGCGGCGGCCACGCTCGGCTTCGTGCCCCAGGAGCCGGCAGGGGACGGGCGCCTGCGGCCGGGGGGCTCGGGCAGGCGGGGGTCCTGCCACCAGTCCCGCTGGCACCCCCAGCCTCAGAGCGGACAGGGGCCACTTCAGGGTCTCGGGGTGACCAGGTGAGGCGTCCTCGGAGCTCTGCTCAGGGAAGCGACCCGCCCTGTCCCGCACCTGTGATGATGGGCTGGGCTGTCGGGGTCAGCCAGCTGCCCGCCCGAAGGCCACCGGGGTGCGACGCCACCTACAGGGCTTGCAAAGCCAGAGCCTGGGGGCGGTGTGGCCTCAGGGTGTGTGTGTGTGTGTGTGTGTGTGTGTGTGTGTGTGTGTGTGTGTCTGTGTGTGTGTGTGTGTGTATCTATGTGTCCTTTTGCCTTGATGGAACTTTCTGGCAACGAGGATGTGAGGATGGACGGTGGCTGCAGAACTCTGGGACGCCCCTCCCCCACCCCGCCAGACCAGCTGGGTCCTAAGCTCCTGAGGGTGAGTTGAGGGCTTGAGATTTAAATTTCAATACCTTCCTTCAACAACAAAGCACAGAGTGAGCCCCAAACAAGTGCCAATTCCCCCCACCCCTGTTCTCGGGTAGAGACAGGGTTTCTGCCGCCACCCCACGCGGGGCCGGGGGCCTCCATCAGGGAGAGAGTGTAGGGGAGCTAATGGTGTCCCGGGCATTGCCTGTGGGTCAGTCCCCGCGGCCAGGCTGTCACAGGCGGCCCTCCCCCTGGGCCTGGGTTCCTTGTCACTCAGCAGGTGCTCTATTAATTCTCGGATGTCGTCCCCAGCCGGGAGCCTGTTCGCTTCTGCTCTCTGCTCAGCCCAGCGGCCCGCCCAGCTCGCGGCTAACGGAGGTGGCTGGGTCAGGATCTGTGGACAGCTCACGGTCGCTGAAATGTCTCCCGCAGCAGTGCAGAGGAGACACCCCGCTCCAGCTCGCATTCGTGGGGAGCAAATGCTCCTGGGGTTGGGGACTGGGGCTCAGACGGGGGTGGGGGCAGGACGCTGGCTCCCCGGGGATCCTGACTCCCAGGACGTGTCTGTGCTGCCCCCTGGTGTCCAGCGGCTGCAACTGCAGGTCCCCGGGCCCGGGAGCACCAGGAGAGGTCGGAGCGAACCAGGACCCTGGCTCTGGACAGGTCAGGACTGGCCGGCGCCTCGAGGCCCCGCCAGCTGGTGGTGCCACCAGCCAGCCTTTCATTCTACTCTGATCATCGTTCCTCTCAAGAGTGTCTGCTAAGCACTGTGACGGCCATGGCCTGCTTCTCCGGGAGACCAGGCTGCTAGCCCCCCACTGCTGGGAATTACAGGCCGGACACACGGAGGACAGCTGGGCCTTGCTCAGGCCCGAGTGGGACCCGGGGTCTGGGGGGCACGGGTATCCCCAAAGACTGACTCTGAGAGAGGCTGGCGCCTCGCTCGCGGGCTCCGGGAGGGTCCTCGCTGGAGTGAGATGGGGGAGCAGGAGTCGTGAAGGGGCGGCCGGCCCCCCGAGCAGGACCTGGGGCGGCCGAGCCCAGGCGTGTGCCCAGAGGAGTGGTGGGGTGAGACGGAGGGGGACCAAGCCGAGGTGCAGAGGTGTCACAGCGAGCAGCTGCCGTGACAGTGTGCGGACACAGGATGAGGAGGCAGAGGGGTGAGGGGGGCATGCTCCTGGAAACCCCCAGGGCCCGGGCAGCCCCCCCGCGGGGCTGTGTGAAGTCACCGGGGCACAAAGTGCCGAAGGGGGCCCCAATGTTAGGGTCTCGGGCCTGCCCGGGTGGGGGTGAGGTGGCGAGGGGCCTCTTGGGGGAGCAGAAACCCACACATCTCACCCGTTCCTCCATCTGGGACGGTGCCAACAGCGGGCGTGAGCAGGGACACAGACGTGGCGGGCACCTCATGTGGGCCCCGCCCAGCCCGGCCACCGCTCTGCCAGCCGGGTGTGTGGGGAGAGGCCCAGACCAGAGCTCCTGTCCCGTTTCTCGAAACACACTTGCACACACGCATGCACACACATGTGTACACACACAAACACCCACTCACGTGCATGCACACACATGCACACACATGCATGCACACATGCATACCCATGCACACATATGTGCACACACCCCACACCTGCGCACACACACCACCCGTATGCATGCACGCACATGCACACATAGCTGCACATGCACACCCACACACGTGCATACACACAAACACCCACTCGCATGCATATGCATGCACACATAGCTGCATACACACATGCACACACACCCACACACATGTGCACACACCACACACATCCGCCCACATGCATGCACGCACATGCACACCCCCACACACATGCATGCACACACGTGCACACCTGCGCACACACACATGCACACTCTGCTGCGCCAGCTGCAGCGTCCGGCCGCCCATCCCAAGCCCTACAGCTCCCAGACGGAGTCCAGACTATTCGTGACAGTGAGGGGCAGAGGGACCCCACCTTGAGGGCCCAGGGGGGGTCTGGACACCTGGAGGGAGGGGGCGCCCACCTGGATGGCTCGTGCGGGCGCCCGCCGCAGACGCACGAGAACTCGCACGCAGGATGTGCAAACCGACCAGACTTCACGAGCGCGCAGAAATAAAGCTCACCGGGCGGGCGGACGCTTTAAGTAGTAAAATATATTAACGCCGCACGGTTTAACCGGGGACACCGGAATGGACACGCCAGGCAGGGCGAGGCCCCCCAGGCGACGTCCACGGGTACCTGCTGATTGCACACTCCGCTCACCACGTGATCAGGTAAAAAACACGCTAAAAATCAGTGTTTATGCAAAATACGGGTCTATGGATACGGGCCACGCAGCCGCGCCTGTCCGGGACGGGGCGGGGGACGGGGTGACAGCGGGGGCTGAATGACGTGTCAAGGAGGAGGCTCCCCGAGCACGTGCCGGCGGCAGGGCCCTCGCTTGGCTCGGCTGCCAGCGCCCCGCTCCACGCCTCCGGGGGGCCCGCCCGGGGCTTTCGCGACCAGCGGGGACCCGGGCAAGCCCTGTGCGGGCGCCGGGGGCGCCCTGAGCCAGAGGGACGCCCTGAGCCAGAGGGACGCCCTGAGCCAGAGGGATGGTCCCCCGCCCCTCCTGCGTGCGTTTCTGAGGCGCCCCGCGTTCTGTCTCCTCGCCGCCTTCGAGGCTCGGGCACGGGCGGCCCCTGGTTGGTTCGGTTCCCCCAGAATCCAGTGGGAGATGTCCAAAGGGACCTCAGAGCTAGGCGAGCGACGGTGAGGGGCCGGCCCTTCTGGGGAGCAGCTGGATGGTGTTTTGGGGGTGCCGAGTGCTGGCTCGGGCTCGGAGCAGGCAGGCGGGCCGTCAGATGTCGCTTTGGAGCTGGAGGGCCGAGTGGGCAGCCTGCAGGTCTGCGGGGGTGTCGGAGGCCGAGGACTGGCTGGGCGGAGAGGGCTCCAGGCCGCGGGAGGGGCCCGAGGGCGCCTTGTACAGGAGGCAGGCGGCCGTGAAGAACAGGCAGCCCAGCACCTGTGAGGGGGGAGCCGTGGGCTGTGGCCACTGGGCCGTCCTTCCCGGAGCCGCCCGCCCGCCCAGGGCCTCAGCACACACGGCCTCGAACCCCC
>PVKZ01007588.1:0-21850 GCA_004027375.1 Macroglossus sobrinus | reverse complement strand
TCAGAGGGATGAAACATGGGTCTCAGCCCCTGGAGGGACAGGGCACAGGGGTAGCAAAACCTCCTAGGACTCTGCATCCAGGTTCCAGTCTCTGCAGAGATTATGAATCATTCACTCATTCATTCATTTCACTCATGCATTCCCCATAATTCCTTCCTCCTTCATCAAACACTTGAGTGTTTGTTACATGTTGGGCCCTGAGTTAGTTGCAGGTGTGGAGTGGGGAGTGAGAAGGAAAGTCCTTTCCTTTGCATCCAGTGGGAGTGACACCAATACATCAGGAAACAGTGATTTCAAGTCCGGTGCAGGGAGGTGTGGATGGGCCACCTGAGGTGTCCTCAGCACTGATTCTCATTGTTATTATAGATAATTTGATTCTAGAGTAAGAAACAGATTAATTCTTCATTTCCTTTCACTCCCCAGACCAGAATCTCTCCCTCTGACCTGGGGAAGCCTGAGAAGAAAGGACGTGAACCGCCCCCTGGTTTCAGGGTCTGCACATGCACAGCCTGGGGGTGGAGGAGAGGACAGGGCTACGTCTGCAGAGAGATCTCGGCATGACTCAGATGGGCCAGTCATGGTCTGTGTGACTGGTTCAGTGACTGTATCTCCCCGTAACTCAGTCTCTCCTGAATAAAACAGGATGAATGGTAAATGGTCTCAGGCTTGCCATGTTACCCGTGAGTTAACAGTAAATGTTTCACAATTGCCTGACGGGGAGCTTGGAACAGAGGAGCTGCCCATGTTAACAGCATGTGGTATCGATGTGTCTGTGAGAGGGGCTCCCTGGGCTTCCTCTTCAATCCTCTGTCCTTCCCTGGGGATGCTGATCTTCCTCTGGAGTCTCCTAAGTCCCCCAGGGCAGTCGGTTAATAGCCCAGGGACCTTGTCCATCTGTGTTCTCCACCCAAAGTCTCGGGTGAAGGAAAAGGCTCTGCACCTGTCCAGATGTGGCTCTTGGGCTGAGTCTGGGCTGGTGACCAGTTCAGATGACCGTGTGACTCAGGCACTAGGGAAATCCTTGCTCCCACTCAGCCCTGCCCAGGATGCCAAACCCAACCTGACACAGGCTCCCTGGGGTCCCTGGAGTCAGGAGCCCCGGGACAGGGGTCTGGGGAGGGGCTGCCCGGGCTGAGCTGCTCTGCGTGGATCCCAGGGGGCCCCTCGGGCTGACTGAGCCGTGCAGAGTCTTTCTCAGGGTCATGGTCATGGACGGGACCCAGGGCTGGACCGAGACTGGTCTCCCTCCGCTGAGCTGCGCCCATCAGACTGGTCCTTCTCCCTGTGGTGAATGTCTGCAGGGGCTGGAGTCTGGGAAGGGAGCTCTGACCTTAGGAAATGTGTCTCCACTGTGTGTGTCCTGCACTCAGTGCTCAACCCCCAGCCTGGGACACAATGCAGTGGGGATAGAGGCAGAGTCCAGGGCTACCGATCCTGTGTATGTGAAGTAGAATCCCACCCCACCCCCCGACACCCAGAGGACAAAGAAGAATCACTCACGGTATACAAGGAGCTGTCCAGTTACTTCTTTATTCTGAAAATTTTTCTTTATGACTTGTAGGGTGTAGTATCCTGTGTCCTCCAGAGTGACATTCTGGAATAGCAGTGATCCATTTGGGTATATTGTCTCCCGACCGCTGTGTGCAGGCCCCGGGATGCTTTCTTGCCTGTCTTTTACATATGATGCAATTAGACGGTTGCTGTCCACACTTGCCCCTTTGTACCAGGTATAGCCTGCAATATCCACAGTCAGATTGTGGACAAGGAGAAGAAGCACATCTTTTCCTTCGGCAGCATTGGTTGGCACGATAGTGGGTTGGGCAGTGGCGGTTAAGAAGGTTAAGAGCAAGACTAGGAGGGAAGAGAGAAATTGATCAATATTTGGACCAATGCGTTGGGATGGAATGATGAGCCCTGGGTAATGAGCAGGTCTCTTCATCTTTCAGCCTTGGCACAAATGTGAGTGTGTGTGTGTGTGTGTTTGTGAGGGCGTGTGTGTCTCCTATGGTCAAGGTCAGCAGCATGGCCACCATTACTTCAGCATCTCTGAACCCCATTTTCTTGTTTCTAAAACTCTTCCCCAGGGGTCTGCCTGGCTCACCCCTTCACTGCCTTCAGACCCCTGCTGCATGTCAGGGGTGTCCTTGGTAGACACATTCCCTTACCTCCTCCTCTAAAGTCCCTCCATCTTCACTTTCTCACCTTTTTCTGCCCTGCTTTTTTCATGGCACTTCTCAGTACCTGACATCACATCTACATCTTTCCTTGTCTGTCTCCTCCCCATGCAATGTGAGCTCCGTGCAGGCAGGAACTTGTCTGATCTTGTTGCACCCCCAATGCCTAATACAGGCTGCAAACAGCTGTGGGTGAATGAACACATGTACCCAGGGTCCTCCACCTCCTGGTGAGTATCTGTCCCTTTCTTGGGCTGGTGGTAAGGACAATGTGTAGTGCCCTTGGTTAAGCTTTTCCTGATGTAGCCCTGACATAAACTGTTATTATTACCACAAGTTTCCTGAAATTATTGCTCGGCGATGAATAACTCATCAAGCTTACCCTAACTGAAGTTTTCCTGCTCCTCACCATGTCCAGCTCCTGAGATTTTCCTGTTGCTGACCCCTCCCCCCTTCCTGCTCTCTTCTATGGCCTCTCCTCAGGTCCAAACAGAAGCCCTCTCAGCCCTGTTCTCCCCGGGAGACCCCAGACAGTCTCTGTCTCCCACCCACCTGTCAACCCCTTGAAATCACCCCCTCTCACCTGCCATCAGGAGCCCCTGCCAGGGGGTGCGCTCTCTGTGGATAAGTCTGGAGGGGAGCTCCATGGTGTCTGTCGCCTGCTCTTCTCTTCCTCTGCAAGAGCTTGGGCTCCAGAAACGCTCTTAGGCACCGCTATCAGGCTGTGTCGAATTTGCTGTCCTTCCCAGTACATTGAGCTTTCTGCTGGGGTAGGAGCGCTTCCCCGGTCACGTGGGCGGGGCGGGGTTTCTGTCCAGGACCCTCCCCTGTTTTTCCTTTTCGTTTACCTTCGGTCTACAGTTCTGCTCCCTGAGAACTGCTGAGGCTTCTTTCTGCCTTCTTCAGCAGTGATTCTCCACACATGTGGACACACACATATGCACGTGCACACACACAGACACACCCAAGTCTGGGACCTCGGAGCATGGGCATTCCCCACAGCTGCATGTTGGGTGCTGGGTATCCTCGCTCTTAGGATTCTCTTATGCTTTCTGGCATTTCCCTTCAGAGCAAGAGCCCTGGTGGTGACATCGGGAACTCTTGTCACAGGGATGTCACCCTCGCTGTGCATTGGATCTCCCGTAGAACTTCATAAAGATTGTGAGTGCCCAGGTGACACCTTAGAAATACTGCTTCAGCAGGTACCTAGCTAACTAAGATGCCTGGCCATGCTGAGATGCAGGACAGGAGAGTGGGGCAGCCCCTCCCCCTCTCTCGTGCACAGGGAGGGTCTGCAGATCCTGTTAAAATGCAAATTGTGATTCTCAGTGTGTGGTAGACGCAAGACTCTTGCATCTAACAAGCTCTCAAACTTTGCTGATCTTACCAGCCTGCGGGGCACACTTTCAATAGCAAGGTTGATGGGATCCCTTCCCCTGCGAGGAAGACCCACTTACACCAGTACTGCCCTCTGCAGTGTCCTGGTCTTAGGTCCTTCAGTACCACACAGCCCCAGAGGTCCCCAACCCTAAGGATTATTTCTGTTGTGGCACAGAAATCCAGCTGGGCACTGGGGTCTCTCCCTGTTCTCGAATGCTCTGGGAGGGTTGGGTTTCCTCCCAGCAGGAAGGTCACAGAGGATACTCTGAGGGTGAGAAAGAGGCAAGCTGGGTGATGACTGGTGAGGGGACCCACTATCTCCAGCACCACCAGCCTGGCCTCTAATTCCGGGGATAGAGACCCAGGACCAGGTGTCTCAGGAGCTACAGTTCCCCGGTGTGAAGGAGGAGGTGACCTACCTGGCCTGGGAATAAAGGACATTGGTAGGAGGTCAGGTGGCTGTGAGCTCATTGGTCCTTGAGGGACAGTTTCAGTGAGACCTACTCCCCCGCCCCATCTGTTGGGACAACCTCTGTTCTCGGCCTGGGTGACTTTTCTGGGGTCACCCCACCTTCCTCCTTGGTGGTACCAGGCAGAGAATGGGGAGCAGCACAGGGACCCCTGACAGATCAGGTGCTCTAGGTCCTTAGAAGGATCAGTGGGACAAAGGAGGCACATCCGAGGGGCTCAGAGTCTGGGATGGAAATCAGGCTCCTTCACCTCAGCAAAAGCCAGGTTCCTGTGTGTTAATTTCCTGTGTGTTTTCTGTGTGTCTGAATGTCGCCCCCTGGAGGGCATGAGGAGACCTGCGGCCAGTGTCAGGGCTGCACTAGGGATGCTGGCCAGGCTTGGAGCATGAGAGCTGACCCTGAGCTCTGGGCAGAGGTGGGCTCTGAACTCCAGGCTGAGGGGCAGGTCACCTCGGGTCCTGGTCACTGCAGGTCTCAGGCCACCTGACTCCATTCAGTGCAGCGTTAGCCCAGGGAGAGGATGGTTGTTGACCAGAGGACTCCTGATCAAGTGTCAGGAGAACTATCTTCTCAGGGGAATATTCTGTTTCAGGAGGAGCTCTCTCTCCCCGAGTTTTCAAAGGAAGGGTCCAGTGAGGGGTCTCTTGAGTCTTTCAAGAGAGGGCGGCAGCCTGGGGGGCTGGTCCACAGAATGCCCTGTGCTTCCCACATCATAACACGGGTATTGCGTCCAAGTCATCTGTGTCCCTGTCTGTCATCTGCTGTAGACGTCCCCAAAGGCTCAGGAGCTGAAGCAGCTCCACATGGAGACTCAGCCAGGGGACCTCATGGATTCCTTGTTAGGGGAGAAGAGGCCCCGTGGGACCCTCAGCCCCTCTGAGATGGAAATAACCCCAGATTCTGGGTTGTTCTGCCCCATCCTGCACAGGAAGTTCCCCTTGTTCCCCAGGACTCCTTGGGTTGGTGAGATGTTTTCAGGAGACCATAGGCAGGTGTCCCCATGGACCAGGGACCCTGGGGTGGGGAGTTGCCCCCTGATTTCATCGTGGTCAAGATGGGCTCCTTCCCTGGTGGTGACTCCAGTTGGGATGGAGAATCTAGAGTTCATATCAGGTCAGGTCTCTGTGAGAAGAGGAGGGACCGAGGTTCTTGTCCCCACAAGGAGACGTCACTCCCAAGGTTAGATGGGGACGCTATGGTTTTCTGGGAATGAAGTGGCGTCCACCCCTCACTGTCAGGAGGTCCCTATGCTTTGTCCTGCCTCTCGGTGGTTTCTTTTCATGTTGATGCCAGTGCCCCAAAGTCTATAATGAACATGCTTCAACCCCAGGTGTCACACAGGGTAACAGGTGTGGAAGGACTCCCTGATGCAAGGACCCCCATATTAAGAGCCTCATGGTGTTTCCGGCCTCACCTCTTACCCTATAGCTAGTAACTGTACACACACTTCATTTCTTTAATATAGCTTTTTTTGTTTTTCTGATTTAAGCTGGTTTTGCCCAGATAAAGGCTTTATGACTCATTTGCCTCCCTCTCAACACCATAACATAACATGCCTGCTTATTAAATCATAAGCTTTGGTACATGCTTAACCAAACTTCTGGTCTATAATCATGTGGACTAACAGATGTCAGTTTAACTTTTGACTAAGAATAACATCTTGGCTTTAGGTGTTCTTCAGCCCCAGCCCCTTGAGGCAGAAGACCATGGATCAGACGTGGTGGCACCATGGCTGATTCCAGGATGGGACACCTGGACATAGTGTTTACCTGTCTTAGCCCCTCCTTGTGAGTCCCTCCAGATGGCCTAAGAAACCAGCCAAGGCCAGGAAGACAAGATAGATGGCCTGAGCTGCCCAACTCCCTTAACTCCACCCATGGCTCTTAACTCCCGTAGTTTCTGTGAGTTCTGATTTTTTCTCTATATACCTGTACTTCCAAGTGACTCAGGGGACCAGGCCTTTGAGCACTAGCTTGCCTGTTTCTCCAGGACTTGCAACTCTCTGGTAATAAATATTTAATCTATCTAGCCCACCTCCTGTGTTGGTTTTTCGAATAGGGCAGAACTTGTATGTCTTCCAGTTTCAGTGTTAGTTGTGTGGTTTCCTCATCCATTTAATGACTGCTTCCTGAGCATCTGTGACGTGTCAGGACCTGGACTGGGCTTTGGGAACTCCATAGAGAACAGGACACATGTGGGTCCTGTGCTCATGGAGTTTACCTTGTGACAGAGAGATAGCCACTCAATGAAATCATGGAACTAAAGAGTTCATAATAATTGGGAGAAGGCCCGAGAAGGAAAAGTATCTGGTACGTCTGAAGCATGTACTTGATTCTCAGCTAGCATTGGGATCACAGAGAGCCCTTATTAAAAAGTGGCCTTTTGACTGTGACTTGAAGTATGAGTGGATCTTCGCCCCTTGACAAGGATGTGGAGGGAGGAGCTGCTTGCAGAGGGCTGGCCTTTGCTGGGCAGATGCCAGGCTGGATGCAGGAGCTGACAGAGTCCAGTGTGGGCAGCTTGGAGAGTGAGGAGGACTGTGGACTGAGTGAGGCTGGTGAGGACTGGACCTTGCTGGGCTGTGGGTGCTGTGGAGGTGGACAGCAGCCCCCTGGGGTGGCTGCAGGCTGTGGAATAGGTCTGCTGCCCTCTGATGGAGGGAAGTGTAGTAGTCACTGTGTTTATTCAATATCAATCCGCAGACATTTTACCTGGGTCACACATATTATGTTAATGCTCCATCATGTTCCAGCTCTATGAGTCCTAGTCTCTGTCTCTGTGAGTACACTGGCCTACCTCTCCCCTCAGTGAGATGTCACCAAACTCAGATTTCCAGGAATGCATCAGTGTGTTTGTCTCCAGTAAGTTACACCATTGGTGCTCCTGGGTGGGGCAGTATGTGTGGCTGGAATGCTGGGTGGTGGGTCTGTGAGAAGGAGAAGCAAGGAACTGGGTGTGTCAAGAGGGGAAAGTCTATGTCAGAGGAGCAGAGGGGGAAGGATGGACAATCAAGTTGCCCTCTTACTCCCAGGGCCTGATGCCCAGGACGGGACCCATGATTCTGAGGACACACAGCACCACATCTCTGTGTCCCTGGATCAGGTTGGTGGCAGCTGCTTTCTCTCCAGCTCATCATGGCCTGGGCCTCGTGCATGTCCGGTGGCCATGGCTGAACTGTCAGCTGTCAAGTCCACAATTATCCAGGGCTGTTCTAGGTGCTTTCTGTCTGTGTCAGCTGTGAATGGAGAAGCCCCTGGTCCTGAGATGGCTTCACACACACATAGTTCCACCCGGGACCTAGGCAGAACACCCCAAATGCTTGTGTTTCTCCACTTTTCTGAGATTTCTTTGCTGTACAACCTTCTCTCTGGGCCTCTGTGGACAGCCTCAGCCAGTAGCCTCACCTGTTCTCATTACAGGCAGCTGCCCCTGTGGTTGATTTTCCCTCACAATCTCTGGGCTCACTGGCCTCTCATTTGTTCTGACCCCGCGGCCCTAGTGAGGGAAGAATGATGGAACTGCGATGGATGGTTTCCAAGGTTCTGCACTCTCTGGATAGCTTGAGACAGAGGAACCCAGATGTGTTAATGGAGTCATCATTGCGCCTCCTGGTGGAAGCATTCCTCCTTTCGAACTAAGACCTCTAGGCCTGCAGAGAGAGTACTGTCATGGGGACAGGAAGCAGAAAATTTGCTTGCTGGTGGATCATTAGAGGTAATAGTGAGTGGTGTCATTCCTGTTCCATCCTTTGATTCTGGGACCTGTGATTCCTGGCTGTGGGAGAAACAACATTTCATATTCAGAGCATATAAGGCTTCCTGGAGACTCTACTCTTAGACCTGCAAGGCACCTCACTGGTGCTGTCACTGAGTTTCCAAAAGGCCGTCAAGCCAGCTGTTTTAGGATGGTAAGACCAGGGAACTCCATGAGCATGTACCTGCTACTGCATTTCATTTGTTGTGAAGTGAGTTCCTTTGATCAGAAACAATGCTGTGTGAAATAACATGAGGAAGGACAGGC
Source organism: Macroglossus sobrinus (assembly GCA_004027375.1). Classification (NCBI taxonomy): domain Eukaryota; kingdom Metazoa; phylum Chordata; class Mammalia; order Chiroptera; family Pteropodidae; genus Macroglossus; species Macroglossus sobrinus. The sequence goes on along the minus strand of PVKZ01007588.1, from coordinate 13,806 downwards.
ATTCTTCTGTGAGTCCGTGGATGGTCGTTTTGACAGAAGCATGTGTGCAGGGAAGGCAAATCTGTATCTATAGTAAATATCTATTCCAATAAGAACAAATGCCCCCTTTCCATGATGGAAGTAGTCCAATATAGTCAACCTGCCACCAGGTAGCTACTGATCACCCTGGGAAGTAGTGCCATATCTGGGGCCTAGTATTGGTCTCTGGGTTGACAGATTGGGCACTTAGTGGTGGCCATGGCTGTGTTGACCTTGGTGAGTGGAAGTCCATGTTGTTGAGCCCATGTATAACTCCCACCCTTGCCACCATGAGCCCACCAGTGATGACAGGGGTGGCTGAGAAAAGAGACTGACTGGGATCCACAGAATGGGTCATCCTATCCACTGGATTATTAAAATCCTCCTCTGCTGAGGCAAATGGTGAGCATTCAGAGAGGTCTACACACATCTTCTCCAGACCTCCTCATCACCAGTTTCCAATCATGTTCAAGTCCCTGACCATCCAGCCAAATCCCTGGCCACAGCCCATGAATCGGTGTCTAGTCACACATCTGGCCATCTCTCTTTCTGATCAAAGTGGGCAGCTGGTTTCATTGCCTGAGGCTCTGCCACTGTCACCTCAGGCACCATTGGATCTGCTGGATCAGATGGCGGGAATGGCAGTGCAGTTTGCCCAGTGTGGACCTGTTGCAGAGGGGTCTGGTCAGTGTGAGCTGAGCCGCGGACGTTATCCCTGACGCGGCGAGCGCGCTGGTGGATGTTCGATGGATGTTCGGGTCAGCAGACTGCAGTCAGATGTGCTCAGATTCTGTCGATTAACGAGCTGATTCCAGTTCACCAACGGAATGGGTGGGTGAGAGCAGGAAGGAGCTCTCAGAAACATCGTCCATCATGTTACGGCAGAACAAAGACCCTGCACCGGTAGGGAAGAGAGAAGGTCCTCGCAGGAGGTTCTGGCTGGAGGAGATTGTGTGCCTGCGTGCTGATTTTTAGCAGCGGTCTTTATGAGTGGAAGTGTGGGGTGGGAATACGGTCTTTCAGGGTTAGTGATTAATGAGCGGAGAAGTTGGGTGAAACCGGATGTGGACGTGAGACCGAGGATGTCGGGTAGAGAGGGGCGCCCTTACTACAAGAGGTGGACAGAAGTAGGCATGAACCCTAGGTGGTGACCGAGTGTCCTCAGAGACAGTGAGACGAGCACAGAAAAATAGCCCTCGGGAGGTGAAAAGACCTATCTATCATCTCTGTCCTCAGATGAGGATGGGTTTGAGAGAGTCTGGAGCCAAGACGGATGCCTTGGAATGGCTCTAAGTGTCACTTGCCTGTCTTTTCATGTGCATCCTGCCCTGAAGCATAATACTTTGTGAAAACCAACCTATTTATCAAATTCTTCTGAGAGGAAAAAATTATGAAGAGTAGATGGTTTTGCAGGTGAGATATTAAGTGTCATGTGGAAAGAAAGGAAATCTTCGCTTGTCACTGTTTCATTTCTATTTACCATAATTTTGATTCATTGTTATAGTTAAGTCTACAAGGGAATAGTGTTCTGTAGTTAGAGTTTTTCTCATAATACTTATGGTTTCATACCTACTCTAAAGAGATTCTCTTTTAATGTTAAGCTAACTTGATTTTATAATTATTTTAAGATTGTTTTTATGCCCAATTATAACATCATTTTCATCATTTCATTGCCATGTGCTAATTCAGGCATTTTCATAAAATAAATTAAGTGGCGTTGTCGCTACCTCTTACGTCCGATCTGTTACTAAGACTGACCTAGATGAATTTTTATCGATTTGACCTTCCATTTGGAACAATGAAAACATTGTTTGGGGACATTTTACAATGAGAATACCCTGTCAACAGGCTCACTGCCTTTGTCACACCTCTAGATCCTGAGTCAGTGAAACTCATCCACCTTGATCATGCAGTAGGGCACAGAGTCACTACTCAATAAGAGTGTGGTGCACAGGTCATTGGTAAAACACAAGTATCACGTTACAGACTTGAGAGGGGAACAGTGCTTCACAAGATCCTGAAGAAAAAGGGGCGATGTGGGTTTGGAAGGGTCACATTTTCTGGACTTCCTGATAGAGCGGTTTCAGTGTTGGTATGGAAGGAAGCCCGGTCTCAGGTAACAGAGGTGACTGGAGCAAGAGTGGGCCATAGGAGTGAGTTGAAGGGGACAGCTCCACCTCATGTGCCTGAGGGCAGGCTCTGGATTTCACGTGATGATGGCTTTGACCTGGCCTCCAGGACTCAGCTGTGGGGCTGACACCATCCCAGGTCCCCGGTGGTTCTAACTCCCTGTTGTGAAGCTGCATGTTGCAAGCCCTCCCCCACATCCTAGGACAAGGGGGTGTCAGGTGGCTCTCTTCAGTTTAGTAGAACATAGGCTCTGAAGCTTTACTGGACCAGGAGGTGGGGTGGCAGTTGTGCACGGGGATTGACTTCTGCCAGACCCAGATTCTGGGAGGTGGAGCTGTGAGCTCACCGAGCAGGCAAGGTGACCAGGATGGGAACTGACTGGTGAGGAGAGCACAGTATATTCTTTACATTGTTGGATTATGAAGCCCTTCTCTGAGGTGTGGTTTGCAGATTCTCTTGCTGCCTTTTCATTTTGTTACTGGTTTCCTTGGCTGTGCAGCTTTTTAGTCTGATGTGGCTCTACTTTATTTTTTGCTTTTCTCTAATACACATTTACAGAATGCTTCAAGTACATGTCACTTGTTGGCTACAAAATTGGAATATTTAACTTCAAAGCACATCTACCTACTGATATAAATCAGAAAATTGCTTGCCTATTTCCCGCAAATAGACTTAAGAATATGCTTTAGTCTTAATAATTCTCATTACATATTAAAGTGGTTGTGAGACAAACTCAATATATTATACTTGTTTACAGTGTTCCTTGCACTTCTAAATATTAGAATAGAATTTTTTCTGTTGTTCTTGGTCCACTTGAGAAAGGAAATTTATGACAATAGAATGAGTCCTGTATTTAATGGCTTTTTAGAGATGAAGAGAATGATCTCTGAGTGACTTCTGCATAGTCGAAAGGCTGCATTGTAATGAGCTAAATGAATATTTTGTACCTGCTTATAATGTTGGGCTGGGTACAAATAAGTCAAGTGTATTTTTTGACTTTGTACAGTTTTTATGTACATTTCCAGGAATATGCTATTATTTGGTTTCATCTTAAAGATTTAGAATGAGGTATTTGATTTTCATTATTTTAGAAATAATGGGTACATAACTGTTTTTATATATATAATAGGATGTCGTTTGTATACATGAGCATACAAATGCATATTTTGTATATAGTCAGTATGTTGAACATAATTCAGAATTTTCTATTTTATATCAACTACATTTTTTAACCTTGTGATTCCCCCTCCCCCCTCACTCATTTCTCCTGCCACCCACCCTCACATCTGGCAACAATTGATTTGTTCTCTGTACCCATGAGTTTGTTTTTGTGTTAATTCCACATAGAAGAGACATATGGTATTTGTCTTTCTCTGACTTATTTCACGTAGCATGAGACCCTCTGGGTCTGTTCATGCCATCACAAATGGCAGGATTTCATCCTTTTTATGACTGATGTTCCACTGTTTGCGTGCATGGGTGTATCACAAATTTTTTATCCATTCATCTGTCGATGAACACTTAGGTTGTTTCCAGGTATTGTAAATAACTGCAATGAACATGGTGGTGCACATATATCTTTTTGAGTTGGTGTTTCTTTTTTCCCAGAGAAATGTCCAGAAGTGGAATTACTGAATCATATTGTAGTTTCACTTATTAATTTTAAAATTTTTTAAACTTAATTTCTTGAGGAAATTGCATCCTATTTGCCACAGTGGCAGCAGCAATTGGCATCCCACCGAAAGTGCATGAGTGTTGCTTTTTCTCCATGTCTTTGGCAACATTTCTTTCTTTCTTTCTTTCTTTTTTTAATAGTCATTCTATCAGGCACGAAGTGGTATCGAATTGTGGTTTTGATTTGTATTTCTCTGATTAATGACGTTGAGCATCTTTTTATGTAGCTCTTGGCCATCTGTATGTCCTTTTTAAAAAATGTATTTTAAAATTTTTAAATTAGTTTCAAGTGTACAGTGTATTGGTTAGACATTTATATAGTTTATAAAATGATCCCCTTAATTGTTCTTTTTCTCCCCTGGCCCTCCACTTAGCCATTACATGAGTGCTAACTGCATTCCCTATACTGTGCTCCCCATCCCTGTGACCATCTATCAACTACTAATTTGTATTTCTTTAATCCTTCACCCCATTCTCCCAGCCTCCAACCCCCTTTCCCATGGTCGTCACCAGATTGTCCTCTATATCCTCTATATTTGTGAGCTTGTTTTTGATTTGTTTGTTCTTTCTGTTCCTTAGATTCTGCATATAAGTGAAATCATGTGGTATTTATCTTTATCTGTCTGACTTATTTCACTCAGCATTTTACTCTAGGTCCATCCATGTCATTGTGAATAGTAGGATTTCATTTTTTTAATGGCTGAGTTATATTCCATTGTATATATGAACCATAACATTTTTATACAGTCATCTGTTGGTGAGCATTTAGGTTGCTTCCATATCTTGGCTATTAGAAATTGTGCTGCCATGAACATAGGGGTGCAAAATTATCATTTTGGTTTTCTTTGGATAAATACTCAGAAGTGCAGTTGCTGAGTCAAAAGGTATATCAAGTTTTAATTTTTTGAGGAACCTCCAGACTGTTTGCCATAGCAGCTGTACCAATTTGTGATCTCACCAGCAGTGTATGAGAGTTCCCTTTTCTCCACATCCTCACCAATACTTGTTCTTTGATTGATTGATGATAGCCATTCTGACAGGCGGGAGGTGATATCTTATTGTGGTTTTCATTTGTATTTCTCTGATGATTAGTGACCTTCAGTATCTTTTCATATGTCTATTAGCTATCTGTATTTCCTCTTTGGAGAAGTATCTGTTCAGGTCTTCTGCCTAGTTTTTAATTGGATTTTTGTTGTTGTTGTTGTTGAGTTGTATAAATTCTTCATATATTTTAGATAGTGACCCCTTATCAGATGTATCATTAGCGAATATCTTCTCTCAAGTAACCGGTTGTCTTTTTGTTTTGTTGATGGTTTCCTTTGCTATACAAAAATTTTTTGTTTGATATAGTCCAATTTGTTTAATTTTTCTTTTGTTTCCCTTGCCCAAGGAGATATAGCTGAAAAGAAATTTTTGTTAGTAATATCAGAGTTTACTGCCTATGTTTTCTTCTAGAAGTTTTATGGTTTTGGGTCTTATATTTAAGTCTTTAATCCATTTTGATTCTATTCTTTTATACAGTGTAGGAATGTGGTCTAGTTTTTTTTTTTTTTGCATGTATCTGTCCAAATTATCCAACACCATTTATTGAAGAGACTATCTTTACCCTATTCTGTATTCTTATTTCCTTTGTCATATATTAAGTGAGTATATGGGCATGGATTTATTTCTGGGCTCTTTTATTCCATCGATCAATGTATCTGCTTTTATGCCAGTACCATGCTGTTTTTCTTACTGTAGTTCTGTAGTGTCAGGTAGTGTGATATTTCCAACTTTGTTCTTCTTTCTCAAGATTGCCATGGCTATTCAGGATTTTTATGGTCCCATATACATTTTAGGATTATTTATTTTAGCTCTCTGAAAAAAGCCATTGGTATTTTGATAGGGATTGCACTGAATCTATAGATTGCTTTTGGTAGTATGGCCATTTTAACAATTTTGTTTCTTCCTATCCATGAACACAGTATATACTTCCATTTATTTGTATCTTCTTCAAATTATTTTTTTTCAAGGGCTTATAATTTTCTGAAAAACAAGTCTTTTAGTTTCTTGGTTAACCAATTATTTTATAGTTTTTGATGCAATTGTAAATGGGATTGTTTTCTTAATTTCTCTATCTGAAAGTTCATTATTGATGTATAAAAATGCCACTGACTTCTGAATATTTATTTTGTAACCTGCTACTTTACTGAATTTATTGATCAGTTCTAACAGTTTTTTTTGGTGGAATCTTTAGGGTTCTATATATATAGAATCATATTATTGTGAGATTATAAGAGTTTTACTTTTTCCTTTCCAATTCGGATGCCTTTTATTTCTCTTTCTTGTCTTATTGCTGTGGCTAAGACTTCCAATACAGTGGTGAAAGAGAGCATCCTTGTCTTGTTCCTGATCTTAAGGAAAATACTTTTAGCCTTTCCCTATTGAGTATGATGTTAGCTGTAGGTTTGTCATGTATGACCTTTATTATGTTGAGTATGTTTCCTCTATTCCCACTTTGCTGAGAGTTTTTATTATAAATGGATGCTGGGTTTTGTCAAATGCTCTTTCTGCATCTATTTATATGATCATATTGTTTTTATCTTTCAATTTGTTAATGTGGTGTGTCACATTAATTGCTTTGTGGACATCGTAACAACCTTGCACCCCAGGAATAAATCCGACTTGATTGTGGTGTATGATATTTTTAATGTTTTGCTGAATTCGATTGGCTAATATTTTGTTGAGGATTTTTGCATTGATGTTCATAAGAAATATCAGCCTATAGTTTTCTTTTTAAAAAATGTCTTTGTCTGGTTTTGAAATCAAGGTAATGGTGACCTCATAAAAGGAATTAGGGAGCCTTCCCTCTTATTGAATTTCTTTGGAATAGTCTAAGAACAATAGGTGATAATTCTTCTTTGAATGTTTGGTAAAATTTACCTAGGAAGCCATCTGGTCCAGGGCTTTTGTTTTTTGGGAGGGTTTTGATTCTTAATTCTATTTCATTGCTGGTAATCGGTTGGTTCAGATTTTCTGTTTCTTCCTGACTCAGACTTGGGAGATTATATGTTTCTAGGAATGTGTTCATTTCTTCCAGATAGTTCAATTTGTTGGCATATAATTGCTCATAGTATTTTCTTTGTCTCATATTTTTAATGTATTGTTGTGTTTGATTTGCTAGTATTTCATTTGGAAGTTTTGCATCTGTATTCATCCAAGATACTGGCCCATAGTTTTCTTTTTATGTGTGTGATCCTTGTCAAGTTTTGGTATCAGGGTAAGGCTAGCCTCCAGAAATGAGTTAGGAAGTAATGTATCATCCTTTTTTAGAAGAGTTTGAGAAGGATTGGTATTCAATCATCTTTGAATACTTGGTAGAACTCAGTGGTGAAGCCTCCTGGTCCTGGACTTTAACTTTTGGGGAGGTTTCAATCATCATTTCCATTTCCTGACTGATGTTTGGTTGAGTTAGATTTTCCAGTTCTCCCCAGTTCAGTCTAGGAGGTTTTATATTTCTAAGAACTTGCCAGTTTCTTCTAGGTTATTGAATTTGGTGGTACATAGCCTTTCAGAGTATTCTTGTATGTTCCTTTGTATTTCTGTAGTATTTGCCATAACTATTTCATTTCTTATTTTGTTTACTTAGTCTAGCCAGGGGGTTGTCAATTTTATTAATCTTTTCATGGAAACAGCTCTTTGTTGAGTTAATTTTTTCTATTGTCTTTTGTTTTCTATTTCATTTAGTTCCACTGTAATTTTTACTATTTTGTTTCTTTTGCTGAATTTGGGCTTCATGTCTTTTTTTTGTGTGTGTGTGTGTGTTTTTTTAAAGATGTAATTTAGGTTGCTTATTTGGGATTTTGCTTGTTTCTTGAGATAGGCCTGTAATGATATAAAGTTTCCTTTTATTACTGCTTCTGCGGCATCTCAATGTTTTCGTATGTCATATTGTTATTTCCACTTGTCTCTATATCTGAAGATTTTTCTTCTGTTTCTTTTATGACCTAGTCATTCTTCAGTAGCATGTTATTTAATATCCATATATTTGTGTTGTTTTTCCTAGTTTGTTTGTTTTTTGCAGTTGCTTTTCAACCCAAAAGCACTGTGGTTGGATAATATGTATGCTTGTCATGATTTCAGTCTTTTTAAATTTGTCGAGGTTAATTTTGTGTCCCAACATATGGCCTGTCCTTGAGAATATTCCACGTGCAGTAGAGAAGAATTTATAATCTGGTGTTTGGGGATGAAAGCTCCATTAATATTGATTATGTACATTTGGTTTAATGTGCCTTTTAAGGCTAATATTTTCTTATTGATTTACCTTTCGGATGATCTTTCTGTGGCTGACAGTAGGGTACTTAAGTCCCCTGCTAAAATTGTGTTTTTGTCAGTTTTTCCCTTTAGTTCTGTTAGTAGTTGCTTTATGTATTTTGGTGCTACCTGATTGGGTGCGTATATGTTGATAAGTGTTCTGTCTTTTTGATGTATTGTCCCATTTATTTTTACAGAGTGTCCATCCTCATCTCAGTACCTTTTTTTTTTGTTTTGAAATCTATTTTGTCAGATATAAGTAGCGTTACACCTGCTTTTCTCTGAATGCCATTTGCTTGGAGTTTCATATTCCACCCTTTCACCTTGAATCTGTATTTGTCCTTGCCGCTGAGATTTTCTCCTGAAAGCAGCATGTGGTTGGGTTTTGTTTTTAATCTTATCTGCTACTCTGCGCCCTTTTATTGGTGAGCTGGGTCCATTTACATTTAGGGTGATTATTGATATATGAGGATTTCCTGTAGCCATTTTCTCTTTTGTTTTCTGGTAGCTCAGTATCACCATCATTCTTTTGTCCTGTGTTTCTGTTAGTTTGGTAGTATTCTATGATTTTTTTCCCCTCTGCTTTCTCTCTGATGCTATGTATTTCAGTTCTCTCTCTCTCTCTGTCTCTCTGTATTTATTTAATAGTAAGTTCATGCAAAAGAGAGTTTCCATATACAGTAGTCCTTTTTCTTGCAAATGCATCTTATCTCCACTTCCCTTTGTAAATTCTGACCTTTGTTCCAAGTCCTTATCATATTCACAGAACGTGTTCTGACCAATTTAAGACTAATTTATTTTAGATGGTCAATATCTGAATCACATTTATGGAAACATTTATTTCCGGGTATGCTCAGTGACCAAACGTATTTAGAGTTAACATAAAGCTTTTTCCAAGTTCACAATATTTTCATAATCTCTCTCCAGTGATATCACTTCTTTTGGGAAAATACTTTCTTTTAATGACTCTTGGTAAATTTGTGGCTTTTTTTACTTAGAGCTTTTTCTTTTTCTTTTTTCTTCTCTTTTTTTTTTTTACTGTGGAAAATCGGAAGCCATCCCTTTCAGTATCACTGTTTTTACACTTCAATTGTTCCATTTGGAAAAACACGCTGCTTAGCAGTTAACCCTTTGGCTTTTAGTATGGTCTCCAAATCTAAAAAAAAATCATAAATTTAAGTTGAGGGTGACAAATATTAGTGAAGTTCACAGGTTATTGCAAGTCAACTCTGTGGGATTGGGGTTTTTGAGAATGGTTTTGATGAAAGGGCCATAGAGAACAACAATTTTGTACATTTAATAAAAATCTTTATGAAGATCGAGATTGTTGACAGAAAGAATTGTCAGGCATGCAAATTAGGAAAGAACTGAACAAATAACATATGAGATTTAAATATAAGAAGAAAGAGAGATATGTATTAATTTCTCCTTCTGAGGTCAGAGCAACAAGTGTGAGATAGACAGATAGTTAAAGGAGGAGGAAAAGGGCACTCATGAATCTCCTACTAGGCATTTTTGCCTTTTTTTGTCAGGAAAAAAAGGGGGATATTTTATAAAGTTCGCTGATTGACATTTCTTAGTGTCATATTCCCAGCTCCTGATGTAATGGCCAGAGCCATCCTTCACAAGGACTCGTGTCCACTTGTTGCTTACCTGCACAAGTGCTTTTAAGAATCCCTCTTTTTTTTTCTGTTATTACTTTATCTTCTTGCTCAGATGAAGAGATCAAAGTAGGTTTATCAACTTGATTCCCTATACATGGAGAAAAGACACATGATATAGGCCAACTCTGCAGGGGATCACAAGCCCCACCATGAAGCTGTGGCTGAATAGGCCTGAGTTTGGGATAATGATGCCTAAATTCCAATAAATGCAGTAACTCTTTCATGAGAAAAAAAAAAAAACAGCACTCCTCAAGCATCCTCAGTCACTAACCAGGGTGATTGGGATAACTGATCTTGGGAGATCATGCCTTAGCTGAAATAAGAGATTTCAAAAGCTCAAGGATTTTAGCCATGGAGACTATAAAGCCAGGGAAAATGCTAGGCAGCTCCATGAGGGCAGTGACCACATCTGAGTCTTTTGAAACAGTATTCTCAATCTCCGGCACAGACCTAGGAAAGTAGAGGGGCATGAGAAAGACTCATGAGAACTGACGTCAGCCATAGTGGTAGAATAGGGAATGCCAAAGTTGATTTCTTCATGAGAGCAGGAAATAGACTAGCAACTGGGAGGATGCTTAAATTAAGATGAACAGTCAAATCTGAAGGAGAATTCTAGCTCTAGCCAAACTATCCTTAAAGAAGTTGGAGATAATCCACAGGATGGAAGAAAAGGTTTCTCAACACTGCACTGAGTGAAGATGCATCCAGAACATATGTGTAACTCTCACAACACTGCAGCAGAGACACAGACCGACCTTCCCCCCACATGAGCAAAGGACTTGAATAGACACTTGTATGAAGACATGCAAAGAGCAGGCACGTACAATAATGATTAACCTAATTATATCTGGGGAAATGCAAATAAAAACCATAATGAGATAGGTACTCCTTCACACTCATGAGGAAAACTATAGTAATAACTTTTTTGCAAATAGGAAAATAAGTGTCGATGAGAATGCAGACAAATTGAAACCTCTGTACATTGCTGGTAAGAGTGTAAATTGGTGCAGCTACTATGGAAAACAGTTGGGAGGCTCCTCAAAAAGATAAACATAAAATTGCCATAGGATCCAGCAATTCAACTCCTATGTGCCTTCCCAAGAGACCCCAAAACAGGTGTTTGAGCAAAACTTTGGGCACAAATGTTATGAGCTGTACTATTCACAGTAGCCGAAAGGTAGAAACCACCCACATGTGAATCATCTAACGAGCAATACACAAAAGATGATATATACACATAATGTGGTAGTATTCCACCACAAAAGTACATGAAGTTGTGCTACACACTTCCATATAGCCACCTTGAAAACATTACACTAAGCAAAAGAAGCCAGTCACAAAGGCCACACATTGTATCGTTTCTTTTATACATAGTGTCCAGAGTAGGCTAATCCATAAAGACAGAAGTCACATTCACAGTAACCAATGGCTAGGGGTCAGAAGGATGGAGAGTGGGGACTTAAACATTACAGAGTTTATTCTGTGACAAATATATGATGCAATCTGTAGTGGTGATGGTCACACAACACTGCACACACTAAAAGCCACTGAATCGCACGGCTTTAAAGAGATTCAATGGTGACTTTTGAGTTCTGTGTATGTTATCTCAGTAGCAGAGTGAAAGACTTGTTATCTGAGGCATTAAATAAACGCAGAGACACTGTCAGGCTTACCAAGAGACACAAACTTTCTGCAACATGTCTCTTGAACATCTGCATTGCGGAAAACAAAGAAATTCTTGGTCAGTGAATGAATGACTACCCATGGACCTGCAATGCTTGAGTTTGGGACAGGCATGCGTTGCCGTGGCTTTCCCTTAAAATGCTCAGTAGAACACAATGTGTAGAGTCACCCTGGAGGAAGCTTTGAAATAAAGTCAGTGTTGAGAAAACCAATTGTTTCTAGACAGCTTTTCATTCTCCCCAAAGATCCTCGGATGACCGAGAGTCTGGCTCAACTGTGAGCCTCCAGACTGCAACAGTACTGAATCTGCCGAATAGTTCAAATGAGGTTTTTTGGTGGAATATTTAGGGTTTTCTGTATATAACGTCATGGCACCTGCAAACAGATGCTTTAATGCCTCCTTTTTTTTTCCTGAATGCCTTCAGTTCTTTAAAGTAATTGCTCTGAATATAACTTCAAGTACTTTTCAGAAGAACTGGCAAATGTGAGTGACCTTGTTTCTGATTTAGAGAAAGTTTTCAGCCTTTTATCACTGTATATGGTATTAGCTGTGGGCTTGTCGTATATGGCTTTATTATGTTGAGATAAGTTTCTTCTGTACCCCCTTTGTTGGTACTTCTGATCATGTTAGGATCTTGAATTAAATGCTCTTTCAACATCTCTTCTTTAATGCAAATTATTTTTATATTTAAGTGATTTTTATTTTTCAATTACAGTTGACATTCAATACTAGGTTCAGGTGAACAGCATCGTGGTCAGACATATATATAATCTGTGAAGTTACCCCCCTGATAAATCTGGTACCATACATAGTTATCACAATATTATCCCCAGGACTATTTTGTAACTACCAATTTGTACTTCTTAATCCTTCACCTTTTATATCCAGCCCCCCAAATCCCTCTTATCTGGCAATTATCAGTTTATTCTCTGTATCTACGAGTCTATTTCTGTCTTGTTCATTTGTGTTTTTAGATTTCACATGTAAGTGGAATCATATGGTACTGGTCTTTCTCTGACTTATTTCATTCAGCACAATACCCTCTAGGTATGGCCATCCATATTGTCACAATGGCAATATTTCATTCTTAGTGACTGGTGACTAGTCCATATATATCACTTCTTTGTTATCCAGTTGTCTATTGGTGGGCATTTAGGGTTTTTCCACATCTTGAAACTGTTGTAAATAGTGCTGCAGTGAACACAGGGGTGCATATATCTTTTCAAATGAATGTTTTGGATTTCTTTGCATAAATACCCATAAGTGAGATGAATAGGTCATATGGTAGTACTACTTTTAATTTTTTGAGGAAACTCAATACCGTTTTCCATAGTAACTGTACCAGTTTAGATACCAGCAACAGTGCACAGGGGTTCTCTTTTCTCCACATCTTCACCAACACTGGTTGTTCATTGATTTATTGAGGATGGCCATGTTGACAATTGTGGGGAGGTGTTTCATGATGGTTTTAATTTGCATTTCTCTGATGATTAGGGTTTTGAATGTCTTTTCATATGTTTATTGGCCACCTGTATGCCCTCTTTGGAGAAATGCCTTGGGTCCTCTGTCCATTTTTAAAAAAGGATCGTTTGGTTTTTTGGTGCTGAGTTTCATGAGTTATTTATAAATTTTAGATATTAACTCCTTATCTGATATATCATTGCCAGATATCTTCTCCCATTCAGTGGGTCATCTTTTCATTTTGTGGATGGTTTCTTTACTGTGCAAAACTTTTGTTATAATGTCCTATTTGTTTGTTTTTTTCTTTAGTTTCTCTTGCTCAAGGTGATAGGTCAGAAAACATATAACTAAAAGCGATGTCAGAGATTTTACTGCCTATGTTTTATTCAAGAAATTTTATGGTTTTGGTTTTTCCAAAAAATCTTTAATTCATTTTGAGTTTATTTTTGTATATGGTATAAGAAGGCAGTCTGGTTTCATTTTTTGCATCTATCTGTCCAGTTTTCTCAGTACCATTTATTGAAGAGACTATCTACACCCCATCATATATTCTTGCCTCCTCTGTCATAGATTACTTGACCACATAGGTGCAGCTTTTATTTACGGGCTCTTATATGTTCCATTCATCTATGTGTCTGTTTTTCTCTTTCTTCCTTCCTTTCTTCCTTCCTTCTTTCCTTCCTTCCTTTCTTCCTTCCTTCTTTCCTTCCTTCCTTCCTTCCTTCCTTCCTTCCTTCCTTCCTTCCTTCCTTCCTTTTTCTTTCTGTCTTTTTGTCTCTCTTCTCTCTCTTCTCTCTCTCTCTTTCCTTCCTTCCTTCCTTCCTTCCTTCCTTCCTTCCTTCCTTCCTTCCTTCCTTCCTTCCTTCCTTCCTTTCTTTTTCT
>PVKZ01007587.1:0-21879 GCA_004027375.1 Macroglossus sobrinus | reverse complement strand
TACTTTTTTGTAGCAATTAGAGAAACAATTTGTACAAAATTTAAGTCTCTTGCCTAAATGACGTTTTGATGAGCAATGAAATATGCCAATCCAAACAACCCGTTTAGTTTCCAAGAAAACAATCAAATTAAAAAAAAAAAAACATAGAACCTTGTCTCCTTGAAGAGTTCAAGTGTATATGTATATATATATATATATAGTGTGTATATGTATACACACACACACACACACACACACACACACACACATATAGAGAGTCCTTATCACTAAATAATGATTTATAGAATAAAGAGTTAAAAAAAAGTAAAATGTTCATTTCTTTACCCCTAACCCATGTTTGAAAGCTAGAAAATCACTGAATATCAAAATGGGAAACAACACTCATTTCAAAGTACAGTTGACCCTTGAACAACACGGGGATTAGGGATGCCAACCCCAGGAAGCTGAAAATCTGCGAACAACTCTTGATTGCCCCCAAAACTTAAGATGCACCTTGGTGTCTGTGGGGGATTGGTTCCAGGAACCCCACAGATAGCAAAATCCACAGATGCTCAGGTCCCCTATATAAAATGGCACAGATCAATGCCCTCCACAGCCTCAGATTCCTAACCTCAGATGAAAATCAGTACAGGTATTTATTGGAAAAAATCTGCATGTAAGTGGACCATGCAGTTCAAATCTGTATTGTTCAAGGGTCAATTGTATAAAGAAAAAAGCGACACAGAGAATCTTTTGATAGTAATAGAAATATTCTGTCTTGAGTGTGATTGTGGTTTCACGGGTGAGTAAAACTGTCAAAACTCATCCAATTAAATAGATTCATTTAATCATATAAAATTATCGCTCAATAAAGTTGATAAGGGGAAAAAAAGGTACCAACTAATTAGCAAGAATATAACTTATGCCTTCTTTCCGTGCCTTCCTAATTTCATCTTGCCATGCCTTTGGGGGTTTTCTCTCCTGATGAAAAACAGGAGGAAAAGGGAATAAAGGGGAAAAAATTCATTTACTCAATAAATATTTAGGGAGCATCTATTCATCTGTCACCGAGTAACACTTAGTATTACAGAATTATGGGTGAGGAAACTTAAAGTTTGGCATGGTAAAGTAATTTGTCTAGGTCATACACAAAGTAAACAGTAGAACTGAATTTTCAGCCACTGTCTGTGGTTCAAAATCTTCACAGACATGCACTGCAAAGATGCTCTCCCTATCTGAGATCTCTCTAGGCCTATATCCGTGAGACGCAGTGGTGCATGAGCAAGATCCTACATGCAGGAGGGGAAGGGATGAGATGCAGAGCCATGACAATCATGCATTAACCATCAAAACTAAATTTGTGGAAACCAGGTTCACCGTTGAGGACCTCACCTAAGTTCAAAACTTCTGTCTTCAGCAATTTATCCTTACTCACCTCAACAGTTGTACATAGAGGTTAAGGGCACAAGCCCAGAGTTACACTGCCCAGGTCCCAATCTTAGTGCTGTGACCTGATGTGATCTGTTCTTGCCTCAATTTTCTCAATTGCAAAGTACAGATTGTAATAGGATCCACTTCACAGGGTTTTTGTGGTGATTAAACAATAAATGTGATATAGTTAACATAATGTTGGGACATAATAATTCTTAATAAATATAAGCTGTCTTCTTCTTCCATAAACTCCACCGGTAATAGCTAAGTACACAAAGTATAGAGTTACATGCAAAAATGAAAAAGAACAAGATGGCAGTTTGGACTCATCAGTGTTTTCTTTCCTTTCTTCTTTCCTTTCTTTCTTTCTTTCTTTCTTCCTTCCTTCCTTCCTTCCTTCCTTCTTCCTTCCTTCTTCCTTTCTTCTTTCCTTTCTTTCTTTCTTTCTTCCTTCCTTCCTTCCTTCCTTCTTCCTTCCTTCTTCCTTCCTTCTTCCTTCCTTTTTTCCTTCCTTCCTTCCTTCCTTCCTTCCTTCCTTCCTTCCTTCCTTCCTTCCTTCCTTCCTTCCTTCCTTCCTTCCTTCCTTCTTCCCGCCCTCCTTCCCTCCCTTCTAATGCACTACGGTTCTTCAAATAGAGTTTCTGCATTAAAATGTATGATAAAAAAAAAACAAATGATAGTAACACATTATCTTATGAAAGAATAAATGATTGACTTCTCTTTGGCAGAATTGGGTCTTTTCCCTGCCTTTATCTTTCTAGGAGAATAAAAATTCTACTCTTTCTAATACCAATTTTTATAATTGGTATAAAACTTGAAAGATTACTTTTGAAAATCTAGTATTTGGAAGCTTGAGGAAACTATTTTTTTTTAATAGCCAAGTGTAACAGCTGGTCGTCTAAAGGGTCGTATAAAAACATTTGCTGTTCTATGGAACTTCAGTTGTAGCTGCTCACAAAAACAAAACCATCTTTATTGAAGAAACAATAAAAAATTGTTGGAAATTTAAAAAATCATATAGTATAGAAAAGGACGTTTAGTGTAATAAAAATAATATATAGATAATGTTCATTAGAGCTGACAAAGGTGCCCATCTGCCTACTCAGATCCACACCTTAGTCTGCAAATTCACTAGTGGTAAAAGTAAAAGAGAAAGCAAACAGATTATTTTGGGGCGATGTCCTGTGTACTGTTGCTATGTTCCAAGCTAGCAGAGTCCGGGATAATAAAATATAGTCGTTAAGGGGGAAAAAAAGACTATTAGAATTACAATAAATGTCAATATTCTATAATAATAGGAGAACTTTTAAATTAAAAGTAGTTAAATTCATTGTCTTAAAAGTAAACAGATATTTGACCAACTGCAGGTGTTTCATCTGCTGCTCCACCGGCCTTAGGACAAGTCACTCCTACTGTATTAGCAGGTATGCTGAGCTGACCTTTGTCCTATCAGAATGTTATGTAGTCTTGGGAACCAAAACTAAAAGCAAAATCTTTCAGAAGTTTTAAGAAGCAATTTTAGATTTGAGGCCAAGGGATGGTGATTTAAGAAAAAAAAAAATGTTCCTTTCTTTTTAAAAAAAGAAAGGTCTTAAACATTTATAACAAGCTTCAAAAAAAGGCAAATAAGACAATTATTCTGTGGCATAATAATATTTCATTTTCTATAGCTCAATTAGGAGAACTAATGAAGAAGAAATATGTCCCTTGATTGCAAAAGCCAGCTTAAACTGTTAAGAGCCTAATTACTAGCAATATTTGTTAAGCAAAATCTATTTATGTTGGAACAGAAGGCATTTAAGCATTAGCACGAAAGTAAAAATAGAGAAGATAGTACACAATACTTCAGTTATAATTTCAAATTTGGTAGTGTTAACAATAGAGCTACTTCAGAGATCACTAAATATATATTTTAAAAGTTTTTTAAATGCCATATATCTGAGATGATCTGCCAAATATAAATATTTCAAGTGAACAGTTAATTTAAGAGTTCTTAACATTTATGAGAGAACATATCATGACTTTGGGAATGTCATGTCATTTTTGTTGTACTCTCTATCCTAATTATATCTTAACACTGAACGCTTTTGTTGAACAACAAAAATGACATGACATTCCCGAAGTAGCAGAATATCTTTCTTGATTTCTGGAGATAACAAAGTAAGAAATAAAAAAGGGAAGGCAGAAAAGAAACAAACTGACTCTTGTTTCATTTTTTAATACATTTTCATGGTCCCTCAGTCATTCCTCAGTACATAATAATTTCTACTGCAGGCATCATTTCTATTGATGAATTTTTAAGTGCTGTTATTCCCATTTGCAACATGGGCTCTAGATCTGAGCTCTGACATACTACTTTAGCTCCCATCATGAAAGACATCCGAGGCCCGCTTTATCTTCTTGTTACTTTGCTAAGCCCACCAATCAGAAGCCTGGGGAGGAGGTCCCACATACACAGGGCGCCTGGGAATACCGACTGACTACGAGTTGCCTGCTCAGCATCCAATCCTTCTTTTTCATTCCTAACATAAACCTGATTTTATTCAGGTGCCCGCCCTCATTAGAAATAGATGTTTTTAACCTCTTTTAAATGGTCAATGTAAAAATAACATGGAAAGACAGTTACAACAAGATATATAAGTGGAGAGTTGGGTACCATATCAGTATTTAAACAAATATGCTCCAACTGGAAAAAAAAAATACGTGGATTCATTCTTTTAGGATCAAATTTCTGGTATGATAATCCACATCAAGGCCAATATGGTAGTAAAAATGTTAAAATTTAGTATGGCAAAATAAATAAATAAGTAACCGAATGAGGACCAGGAAATCGTGGTTTCAGTATTAGCTTTTGATCCATATGTAACGAGATGAGAACTGACTTCCCAGACGGGTTCTACCCACGCCATGCGTACTGCCTGATAAGAGGCCACGCTGCTCAGGGTTCTTAAACCAAATGCTGAACTATTTTTCTTTATAGAGGGAGAAAGGCTATAACATTAGAATCTAAAAATCTGAATAAGGAAAGTGACTTGATTTTTCATCTGCTTGATAAATTGGCTTATTTTGCTGATACTTCTTTAGGGGCTCTACAGCTGTAAGCCAAAAGTCTCCATAGTTTTTCAGTGCAGCAAAAATGAATCCTGCGGGTTAATTGAGGAGCTGCTCATTAGTTAGGTCTGAGAATCAGGAAAGACTCATAGTTCATCCACGCGTTTCACATCATTGACTTAGTGACAACGTTTGACCATCATCGTTCATTGGTCGTAAGTAGAAAAAACATCTGAAGTAAATTTCCCCGAGACAATAAAGATGTTGGTCACTGATTTAGGGGTCCTTTTAGTCCACCATCTTAGGGTAACTTGACCTCTCTTCAAAAAAAAATATTCATCAGGAGTAGCCTGAAAATGTGCTGAATTTTGGGCATCTCTCCAGAGTGTTTGTCCCTATAAAATTCCCAGACCTGTGAAAGGCTCTGAGTCTTAGTTCTAAATACACTGTCCCATCAGAAGAGGAGATAGATCACCCAAGTGATGATGAGCCTGCCAGGTGGTGTGTCCTTTTTGAACTAAGTATAATTTTCCCAATTCCATATACAATCCTTTTCCCCATGAACTAACACAGGGACACATAAGCCATTGTCTGTCTCAATGACAAAAATATTCCCATACTGAAATACTTCATTTCTGAAATGAATGCTATTTTATTTTTCAAAGGTAAATGTCTTATCTTCCAGTGAAACGACAACCTCTTTGAACAATGACGCATGTTCCTAAGCATCATCATGGCTTATAAAAACTTTAACCAGTTCCAAACATTCAGTAAGGTTTTTTAATAAGTATTTGCTGAATGAATTAATGAAGGTATATTGAAAAAAATTATATTTTCCTGGTAAATTAATTTTGAAATAGGCAATGTACAGTCAATAACTAAATTCTAGTTCAAAATAACTCTAATAAAGCAATATGGGAAATAAATTAGGAAACTTACAGTGAAACTAATCACAGCTCCTTATTCTAAAACTGCTACTCCTTTTGCTGCTTTATCTCTGTGTGCGGTACCACTACATCAAGAGATGCCTGTGCCAGGAGGGACCTGGGAACACCCCCAGTGTTGATGATTCAAAGGAAGGACTCACAGCCCTCAGCACACAGTCGTACTCATGGCTGTCTCTGGTTGACTGCAGTGAGAAGATACCAAGCAAAATCAGCAAAGGGAAAAGGTGCATGGGTGAAGGCTGGGAGAAACTGATCAAGTGCAAGTCTGCAAGGTTCAGGAGCTGCTTACTCTCTCCAGCAAGGAGTTACCATAACAGGTGTGAACTGCTGTCAACCAGGAAGCTTGCAGTTTCCCAAAAGGACAGCAGGTGTTCAGTGCAACCATAGTGTCTGTATAAACAGTCTGGGCACAGGGAGCACTCTAATTAGATATGGGGGAAACTCTCCCCAAATCTAAGATCTCAGATGTCAGCCAAGGGCCAACCTTGCAAGCAGACCCTTTCAAGCATAGCAGTTAGGTCTGCAATGTTCACTCTTCTGCACAGTGACCATGAAACACCAAAGGTCTCGGTTCCTACTTCCTCCTCACCAGTTCTCATCTGTTCAGGGTCAAACTCAGCATTTTGCTCCTTATATCTCTTGCAGCTACCCCAATCTCTGAGTCCGGGCCTCTGTCATCTCTTACTTGCATCCCTACACCAATGCCCTACTAGTCTCCCTGCCTATGCTGGACTCCATTCTCCACAGATTCTCTCCTTGATGAAGATGGTTAATATCGTAATCCTGTTACCCTCAATCTCCTGAGCACAATATAAAGGAATCTTCTGTCACATGCCCAACCCATCTCTCTGCCTCATTTCTCAGCACGTTTTCCTTTTGTACTCTATTCTGGTCACGTGGAACTATTCCATACAGTTCTCAAAAGGCGTCACAGCTCTGTGCCCTGTCACTTTGTGCAGGCCATTTTCCCTCTCCACCTGGAGCATCTTCTTCAGTTGGGGTTAAGAAGTCCATAACCTTTTGCGGCATCGACTCCTCCAGAAACCCTCCCTGGATATGGCCGCTCTCCTAATCTAAATTAGGTGTCAAGATACGTGAGTTTGACTCCCCTCTGTGGAATTTATTACACTGCATTGCCATTTCCCAGTCTATTTCACTGATTTATCCCCACACACTAACCACGTACTCCTTAAAGATATGGTCTGTGCATCCCCAGTGGCTGGCATGGTCAATGACAGATGGTTCAGGCTGACCGACTGAAAGTCACAATTTCAGCAGGGGTCTCCTGAGGTCAGCCCCATCCCTGAGCCTTAGGGGGTGGACTGAACTGAGATCTGGCACAAACACTGAAAGTGTCACATTAGTCACGTTATCCTCTTTGCATTGACTTTGTTCAAAAGCTAACAGCTGAAAGCGTGATAGACCTCGTCTGTGCAGGTCCTCAGAGCCTGCAGTTTGTATACTAATCCCACTTCTGATTTCTGTTTCTTTTCCTTAACCTCTAATCCTGATTATTTCACAGATACCACTTTAACTTGTTTTTTCTAACTTACATTCTTTCTGAAACAAGTCAGAGTAAATAAATGTATATAGAGTCCAAGAGATAAGAAAACACTAACTCATTTTTTTTCTAGAGAAGGTAAACAGCTCACTGTTTCTCAGTTAACCCATCCTTGGCTAAGTCCAAAGTCCCATAATGCACAGCTTCCAGAAGGAAACATTCTCCTTCTGGTTCTTCTATCAACTTCATGCAATGCAGTCGTTCTAAGAACAGGCGTGCACGGGTGTGCCCACATGGTCCTCCCAGGATTCAGGAACAAAGCTCTAAGAAGTGAGTCCAGATGTGTGCCTTGCTTTAGTCAGTCCATGTGCTGTGGAAGAGCTATGTGTCAATGAGCTGGGTAAACAGAATCAAAATTTAAATTTACTTGAGATGGTCACTGTTTAACAGAACGCTGTGGCAAATCAATGACGTAATCTGTAATCCCAGATTTATAAACGGAGGCTTTTAAAAAAGTATACTATTAGAAAAGCCTTCTCAGATTCTGTTATGTAAATACACAATCCTCTTAATTTGTTTCATCACATCTAAATGTAACTCACGGTCAAACTCAGCCAGGAAAATAAAACTAATGTTAAATACTGAAACACTGATATCACCAAATTCACACCAGAAATGATTAGCATCTCAAATGTGAGAATGTTCTCAAAGCCTTGTTAATCTCCAGCCCCCCCACTTCTGACAAACATTCCTTGACATCCTAAGTAAAACACTGCCCTGGTGTCAAGTTGGATTTGTTGTAGTTAAGGTAGTTCCTGATTCCTTACTGAGCAACCTCATTTTGTTCCTTTCCCTTTCTTCTATTACAGAATATCTACCTATTACTGACATAAGGTCTATTTTTCTTCTTTATTTCAAGTTTTTATTTTATTTGTTTTTCCTTCATAGCTGCTTTTGTTTGAGAAACTCCTAGACAGGAGATAATTTTCATTAATTTGCTTTATAAAATTCCTAACGACTACAGGGAACACCGAGGAAGGACAGTATGTACAGAGATGGAAAATAACCCCCAAAAGATATAAAGCTCATCACTGAATTTGAACTACTGAATGAAAATTCTGTCTGAATTCATGATAGATATTTATTGTTAGAGAATTCAGTTTAATTGATCTCAAGTACAAAGACAGTAAGACAAACGAGGCTAGTCGAAGGTGGCATAGTGGACATCCTAGAAGATTTAACTTTAATTAATTAATAGATTTATAATTTACTTCTCAACAATTTGAATATAAACAAGACATTTTAGAAAGCATCTGAAAACTGTTCTTTCATGTAAATTAAGAAATAGTCATGAGATATGTTTACAGTACTATTTTTTTTTCTTCAAATCATTTTTTACAAACAGAGAAGTGGGAAATTTTAGCTGACTTATGTCCAAAATTATCACAACTTCTAAATAAATGTGATCCGATTGAAACTACCTTGTAAGTGATTTTGGCAATGAACCATGACTTAAAGGAAAAAGATGCCTCTCAATAAAATTCGAGCTGAACACTAAATTTAAAAGCAAAAAATTTCTAGAACATCTGATAGATCAATGTTTTAAAATCCTTGTTAATGTTGTTATCTGCCACATCCTGTGTATTTAACCTACTCACAGGTATTTATGCTAATTCATTAGCTCCCACAGGGTGGGTAGGGCCGACTTTATTATCTTAAAGCACTGATGCATGGCTTCCTGAGTCAGAGACAAATAAATCTTTTTACTATAATTGCATGCTACTTTTGTGCTGCTGTCTCCCTGCTGTGAAAAATGTTAAAATATTTAAGGTTTACTATCTGATGTGATAGTGGTTTTATAATTAAAGTCTGGGATGGGACGGTAGGATGGCAGAATTTCATACTTTAGTAGGAAAATCTTTCTTTGAATTAGTAAACTTTGGGGGAGAGTCAATGAAACTAAAAGTTCTGGTGAATAAGAGTTAGCATTGCCTTTTTGAGATCACTATAGTACCAACCTGAAGACAGTATAGTTCAATTAAGATAGAGCTAGAAGAATAAGAACTGTGTATGTAAAAAAAGATCATGATTATCACCAGTGATAAAAATGAACAGGTTTAGTTCATTTTTCATCAGTGCTGAAATACACTAAGCTCCAATATAGCTATTGTTTTTACACGTCTTCAAATTTGTAGATATATTTGACAGCCAATGGGGGAGAACAGTTTTTTCCTAATTAGCACACTATTTTGAAGTGGAACTATCTGATTGGCAAGGGATCCAAGGATCCCTTGGATCTCACCCCATTCCTCCATCACTCATCCTCCCTCTATCATCCTCCTCTTCCCCTATCTCCTGGAGAAAAATAGAAAAATGCTAGTCAGTGTGGAGTCTGGGTGTGGGTTGGGGAAAACAGCTGGGTTTTTTCATCTGGTGTGTCAGGATTTGCAAAGTTCCTTCAAATTCTAAATCCTAATGTTGCTCGGCAGACTCGTGCTTCCCGGTACCAACCAAGAGGAGATGCTCCTCCACTCACATGCCCTCCCGTGGCCACAGCCCTGGGGCCCTCCAAGGAAAGCAGAGCTCCGTACCATCACTAAGGACAAACTGCTCCTGGACACAAACCTAGCAAGCAACAGTATTTTCCTTAGACACATAATTTTATAGATAACTTGATTTAAATCTATTCTATTATTTCATGGGAATGAAAAAGCAGATGCATAAAATAGCCTGGAAGGGCAACTGGAGCTTTTCCATTCACATTATTGTGTGTGCTCCATGACCAAGAGAGACCTAGCTCAGTCAGCATCATGTGTGCAGGAAAACCACAAATACTTATAAAGGCCACACAGTCCAGTGCCGACGGAGCCGGTGCTGCTGGAAGAGGAGCAAATGGTCCTCAGCGAGACTCTGTCTGCAGGAAACAAGATATTGTGCGAAGGGTCTATGAGAATGAATTTGTGGTTTGGAACTGGCCAGTCAATTTTCAACATAAGTGAATCCAATATGGGTGACTGTTTAGAAAATCAATTAAGGACAGTTAAATCTTTCTCAGTTAATTAAGTGCTTTTCATCGGGAGGTGTGGTCAGAGAAAGGAGCCTCCTGGAAACCAGAATCGCAAAGAAGTGTTTAGTGTGAAAAAATCAGTTCCAGATGATTTTGTTTATATGTCTTGCGTTTAAATCCAGACTATTACGTCTAGACACTGGAAATTAAACTACAGGTCAGCAAAAATAGAACACCCAAGTGGTAAAAGGCTGTCATGTCACTTTGCCTTTATTAAAGGGATATAATTTGCTTCCTTTGAATCTATATTTTATAATTATTTTTCATAACAAAATCTCTTATGACACAATTGAAAAAAATCAAAAGTAATAATAAAACAAAACTAAATGCTTGCTGATCAATGCAATGCTCAGGAGGAAGCTGAAAGGCTGCGGAAGGGCAGAGCAGAGGAGACAGGGCCCGATGTGTCAGCTACCTGCTACCTGAGTACCTGTCAGCCAATCAAATCCCAAGCCACCGTCTCATCTCTACCCAAAGTGTAATAATGTACAAAAGTATATTGTCAATAGTAATAAACTATACAAGCATTTGTTACTATTATACTAGTAAAAACCACAATAATAAATAGTAACAAATCAAGGAAATTCTTATCTGGAATCTGTGTAAATGGCTCTTGTTGAACTGGTTTCCCGGGCGTAAAGCCATGCATTTGCAAAGTTATCTATCCAGAATTACCACACGTCACTCCAGCAGGGAAAGGGCCAATGCCTGGTGTGTCTAGTTGCTCCCACTCCCTCTACCTAGAAACAGAATGAAAAGACAATGTCCCTACCAGAAATGAAGCCACCAAAACCAACATGGGAAGGAGAAGAATCACCGACTAGAATATGTTTGAACAGGAAACAAGGTAGCTCCTGAGAATAAAATAGTGGCGATCAAATACACAGGATACCATCTAGATTGCTATCTACAGTTCTTTAGATACTGAAGCTGAGGCACAGAGATGATAAGCAATTAATTGGCCCAAAGTCACACAACAAGTCAGTCCGGCTCTGGATTTTGTGTTCTTAATCATGACATTGTCTCATTCATGTTCAACCATGAAAATAAAAGTTATGAAACAGAAAAGTCAAAATCAAAATGTTTTAATTTGTAATAAAAGAAAACAAACTATGAGAATTTGTTAGAGTTGTGAAAATTTTCTTCTGTTTAAGGAAAGTTTCATGCCAGATACCTTCAGCTCAACATTAATATCCACAACCTTTCACAAAAAAAACAAAAGAATACTGTCAGGGTAATTATGCTCCTAAAATTAGATAAAAACCCTGAAAGCAGGTGTATCTGCAGATGTTAATCTGCTAACTTACAATGATGCACTGTATTTGTTTTCGCAAATAAACCATACAAAATATTTAAGAACAAAAAATGTTGCCAGAAATTAAAACAAAAGACAAGTTCCTAAATGCATGTATTATTTTCACAATCATTTTAATGTTAATAAGCCAAACAAACAATCTCAAATCAAGAAACAAAGCGAAGATAAAAGAAAGAGATGGCATTTTTAATTCCAAAAGATATCACATGAAGCTCTACATTATGCTGTTTTCAAACTCTTCTTTATCCAACCCCAAAGGTATGTAGGAACTGCTTTTTCGTTTCTTTTGAGCAAGAATTCAGCATTCTCCGCAAGCTCTTCCTGAATCAGAGGTAGCAGCATCTTCTCACTGCTCCAGACACCTGTGAAGGCTGAATTCCACTTGGAGTTAGCGTTGAGCAGGAACCAGTGGAACTCTTCTATCAGGGATGCTCAGGTAGGCAGTGGGCTCGGGTGCCACCTCAGACACCATCAGTCCTCACTGCGTGTAGCTTAGTTGTGAGGAGAAGGGAATCACAACATCCCATGCCTGTTTCCTTCACTAACATGTGGCAGGTGTGGTGGTCACTTCTCGGGCATATACCTGTGCTCAGAGAAGACCCATGTGTTGAGAGGTGTTCACCTTTGCCTTCCTGATCCATTTCTAAGGCTGAGAGGCTACAAGAACTTCGAGAGTCTTAAAGGCGACCAAACAGACAAGAAAACCAGCAAGGTGGGAGCTGGCAATTCATAACCCCATGGTAACAACAAATATCTCAGCTCCTCAACCTGAGGGCTGGACCGATAACACTTACCTTACCTCTTTGTATAAGATAAGAAAAGATGCCATAAGTGAGTTTGATTCTCAAAGAAGAGAAAGTAATATTTAATATTTATTGGGTCCGATTATACTTTCTTGGTGTTTAACCAGAAATACATCTGGGCATTTCTGTAGCAATCTGTAACAAACTTTATAAATGCACCCATTTCAAAATGATGGGCTTTAATTATAAGTTCTCTGACATGCCTTTTATCCATTCCATCTGCTGAAAATGACATCAAAATGACAAAAAGCTTCAGGCTATTAGAGCCCCAAAAGAGAGATGCCTGCATCCTCTAACGACCTAGGGACCAGCCAAGGGTGTGCTCCCCACCCAGGGGCTAAGCCCTTACCTGGGACCTGTCAGAACCGTAATCACAGGGTAACAGGACCAAGCGATGGTGGTGGGATAAAATGGGACGGTAATGACCGTGTTTAAATTGACAAAGGCAGGGTCCTAATTACTGACAAACCTGATTGAGGAATTATTTTAATGGCATGGTTTTATTGCCTTCAAATGAATAGTAAGCAGAACAAGCTACTACTTTGTTAGATAATGAAAAATAGATCAAAATTTATGTATAATTGGTACATTTCTAACTAGTGCTTAAAAGCTATTTATCTCTCAGTTAGAAAAAAGTTTCTTTTAAGTCATTAATTAGAAACCATAAATTTTAATTCTACTCTTGGTCTCATTGTAACAGATTTCAACTAAGTAGACTCCAAAACAATGAGGCTTTACTGCTTAAATTAAAAATATAAGTTGAAGGGTTTCCTAGGAGATCACAATAGACAAATTAACTGTATCTGCAGAAACACTGGAGTATAGAATATCAAATGTAGTAGATTATATGAAATAAACATGGAAAGATATTTAAGACATATTAATAAGTAAAACAAGAATGTTCTGGATATATATATATATACAATATAATGCTACTTACAATATAACTTTACTTATCAAAACAGTACAAAATGACTATTTTTCTTATGGGGTACGTCGGTATGCATATAATCTTTAATTACGTTCTGGGGTGTATTGGCAATGGTTACCTCTGGAAAGGCAGGTGGAGGAAAGGACAGGTAGATGGGGAGGAAATGGGGACTGAGAACAATGACCAAGGGGGAATATTAGCTTGGCATGGAATGCTTTTCTTTTTCTATAAAGTCATTGGGCTTATATATTATTTTTCAAATTAAAAATTAATTTAAAAATTTCCAATTATTTACAGCTCACTATAACTAATCCCAGGTAGTGAGTACTGAGTATTGAGGAAGCCTGTTGGAAAGCACTGTGGTAGATGCTGTGGAAGGTCCTACAGCAGAGGATCCCACTGTGTTCAACCTTCTGAGAGCCACGTCTCAGGCACAAGTTCCCGGGAGAAATCAAGTGTAATGACTGGCAGATTGATCGTGGCCTAGCTTATTAATACGAGGGTGATATCTAGACAGGATCACATAGGTTAAGAAGTGGTCTGCAGCACCAAACAATTTACTTTGACCCTTCTGAGAGTCAGGCTGATTTTGAGGAAAATACTTTTGTAAGCAAAAACACAATTAAAAAATTGTCTTTCTTTTTTATCAACTTGCCAAAAAAAAAAGCTATATACATATACTAGAAGCAATAGTTAATAATGGTTATAATAAGGCTTCTGGTAATGGTGAAGTAGCTCTTATCAAACCAACCTTCCTTCCCACATATAACAATAACAAGCTAGACAAAACACAAAAATCAACTATCTAAAGGCATAAACTGAAGAGGAGTCAACACTTGAAATAAATGAACAACACTAGGTGAGTTTCTTGTTTTTAAGGCTTTTTGGCTGAAGGAAGTTCTGTGCCAGCTGGGACAACTAAAACTTGCAGAAACAGAAGAAAGCGAGAAGAAATAGCTTAGTGAGGGCCACGGAGGGGAAATTCTAAATTTACTGCATGAACTCTGCCTGAATTTCTGGCTGATCCCTGAAGTCCACATGCATCAGGAAGATGCCCGGCCAAAGCTAAAGGAATGAAAAGGCTGCCCTTTGCAGGTGAAACAAAGTATGGACCATGAGTTCGGCCAAGGTTATAGCTTCCTAAAACAAACATACAAAATTCAATGGTCTTTGGAAAAATAGAATCCAGAATCCTATAACATATTAAAAATGTTCCAAATAAAATCCAAAATTACTAGACATATTAAGAAAGAGGAAAAGGTAATCTGTTCTCAAGAAAAAAAAGCAATCAACAGAGACCAACCCAAAATGCTCCAGATATTGTAATAAATATTCAGGATTCATAACTATGCAGAAAAGGAAAGAGAAAAAATAATGTGCTTGCAATAAGTAAACAAATAGAAAGTATCACCAGAAAATTATTTTTTTTTAAAAATCAAAAAGAATCAAACAAAAATTCAAAAACTGTAATATCTTTAATAACAAAATTTATTGGATGGCTTAAGAGGAGATTGGAGTTAACAGAAAAAAAGTCAGCAAAATCATCCAATCTAAAGAACAGAGAGAATAAGATTTTAAAAACTTTAAAAAGTCTCAGAGCCTTGTGAGAAAATATCAAAAGGTCTAACATGTATAACTGGAGTCTCTGAAAAAAAGCAAAAAGAAAGAAAATACAGCAGAAAAAAAAAAATTGCTTGAGAATGTAATGACTAAAACTGTTTTAAATTTGGCAAAAGATGAAAAATGCATATTCAATAAATTCAGTAAACCTCAAGCAGGCTAAATCCAAAGAAAATCACGTTTAGGTATCATACTCAAGCTGGTGAGAAACAAAGATAATGAGAAAAGCTTGAAAGCAGCCAGAGAATAATATCATATTACCTACACAGGGAAACACTGATACAAATTACTTTTGAGTTCTCCTCAGAAAACTACAGAGGCCAGACACCGGAAGTATATCTTTAAGTGCTGAATAACAGTCCCCCAAAGATGTCCAAGTCCTGATCTCCAAAACCACGACTATGTTAAATGACCTGGCAAAAGGGAATTAAAGTTGCAGATAGAATTAAGGGTGCTAATCAGCTAATCTTGAGGGGGGAGCTTTTCCTGGATTATCCAGTTGGTCCCAATATCATCACAAGGGTCTTTGTAGGCGGAAGAAGGCAGAAAAAAGCACGAGAGAAATGGCAATCATAAAGACGCAGCCTGACGTGGCTTAGATGACGGGGCCATGAGTCAAGAAATGCAGGTGGCCTCCAGAAGCTGGAAAATAAGAAAGTAGATTCTCCCCTAGGACCTCCTGGAGGAACACAGCCTTGTTGGCACCTTGATTTTAGCCTGCTGGGGTCCATTTTACACTGTGACTTCCAGAACTATAAGATAAAAAATGTATAGTTTTATGCCACTAAGTTTCTGATAATTTGGTAACATGACAATAGACAACTAAAAAAATGTGCTGGGTGTGGGAGAACCTATCAACGCATAGCTCTAAATCTAGCAAAAATACTTCTCATGAATGAAAGCAAAAGAGACATTTTCATATAAAAGGAAACTGAGAGAATTCGTGGCCAGCAGACCTGCCCACCACACGAAGTGCTATAGAAAGTGCTGCAGGATGCAGGAGGATGATACCAGATGGAAACTCGGCATTTCATGAGAGAACGAAGAGCACTGGGAATAGCACATGTGAGGGTAAACAGTAAAGGCTTTTTCTCCTCTGCCTTTCTTCAAAATACATATGACTATTTAAGCAAAAAAGTACAACATTGCATTGTGAGGTTTTTAAAGTATGTAAATGTAATACACACAATGCCATGCATTCTATATGTTACAGGAAATGGTAAAATACTGACTCTAAGTAAACTAGAAATTTAAGTACAAGCATTGTAATTCCCAAAGAAACCACTGAAAAAGAACACAAAGAGGTACAGGCAGAGAGCCAAAAGATCACAGGCAATAATTTTTTTTTTCAATTAACCCAAAGAAGGCAAGAAAGGAGGAAGAGGAGAACAAAAAATAAGAAATAAGACAGGACAAACAAAAATAAATGGTAAAACGGTCAACCTAAAAATTCAAATAACCACAGTAAAACGGAGCAGCATTTCCCAAAATAAGTTTCTGGGAACTAAATGTTTGTGTCTCTGAAAAACCCGTATGTTGAAGACTATGGTGAGGATGTTTAGAAGCTCTGGGGAGGTGATCAGGTCCCGAGGGCAGAGGCTTCATGAATAGGATTGGCGCCTTTGTAAGAGACATGAAAGAGATGATCCCTCTCTCCCTGCCGTGTGAGGACACAGCGAGAAGGCGGCCGACAGCCATCCAGGAAGGAGGCCCTCATCAGACACTCTATCTACAAGGACCTAGATTTTGGACTTCTCATTCTCCAGAACTATGAGAAATAAACACTTGTTGTTAAAAGCACCCAGTCTAGGATAACCAGTATAGCAGCCCAAGCCAAGAAGTGTTATTTGACAAAAAGTGTTCTCCAATCATCTAAGTTTAAGAAACATTGAGATAAACAAAGGTAAACAAGGTTTGTAGAGCGAAGCTTCTCCTCCTTTCATATACAAACGGGCACAAGGATGCTCCAGTGGTCACACCCACCGAACTCCCCAAACCCTTCACCTCGGTACCATCACACAGGATTAGTTCTTCATGAGAAATACTTTTGGAAATGCTATTATAGCATCTCAGCCAGCAATTCTCTTGTCTATTCCTTGCCAATATGTTCATTTGCATAAGAAGTGGTATAAGATACACTGGCAGATTGAAACATGTACACAAACCCATAAGTCAATTATGATGTTTTAGTTTCCTGCTTTTCATTGAATTAAAGAGGAATGAAACCTCAGGAAAAAAAGACACCAAAAGGCAAAAAAAAACAACTCCATCTTTAGTTCTGCTGTCTGCTCCATTTACAACTCCCACTAAGAGAGGAAATGCTGAAGAGAAGCAGGAGCAGAGCTGGGACTTCATTTTCTACAAATTCAGCTAGACAATGATTCTTCACTCCCAATGAACATGTGGCCAATGGAAACACCCAAGGAAGAGCAGTGCTAAGTTAGGGTTCATTGTCTTTTTAATATATCACATTTTATCCAGGATAGAATCAAATGTGATTCAATGTAACCCTTCTGGGTTTTAAAAAAAAGTTCAAAATATGGTACTTTACTGATTAATATATAAACTAATAATTTAAGAACATTAATAGTGTTGGTCAATACATTAAAAATAAGTCAAAGTTATATCAGTCACTTGTCCTTTTTAGCTCATTTATTTGAATTGCTTCCACTAGTATCTTATCATTTTTGCCATGGTCAAGTGAGATTAATTATTCACTGTCTTCCTTTTGGTTGAGGTAAAAAAAAAAATGCTTTGCTCTGTAAGTCTGCATTTATTGTAATAGTATTTACTGAAAGACTTATTTGATAGATATAGACAAATATAAATATCAGTAAGATAGGCCTTATCCTTTAAGATTTAAGTAAAATGTGTAAGCTATATATGCAAATGGCATAAAACATAGCTGACTGTCATATGCAAGGAGAAAGGAGAAAACATTTTTCCCCCGTTGGAGAAATGGGAGGAGTTGGTCCTAGAAAGGTGAGTATTTCAGAGGTGGGAGGAGAGTTGGGAACCAAAACTAGAAATAGGACACCAGGGAAGCGTGGGGCATTTGGGGGAAAGGTGGGTAGCCCAGTACAGGTGGAGCATGCACGTGACACAGGTGAAAGCTGCAAGAGAAAATGCTAAATATCTAATTTTGGGTCTTGATGCCAAGCTAAAGAGCTTGAACTTTATTTAATAGTCAGTGGGGTTCACTGACTATTTTTTTTTTAATTCTAGATTAACATACTCTATTATTTTTCAACAATACTATTTGAGAATCAATTATGTACCCCAAACCGTGCAAACAAGTAGGAATACAAAACTTAATCCCACAAGATCCGGCTCAAGAAGACTGTGACCTAGTGTGCGAGCTCAGTGTGCAGAGGTAAATTCCCAAAGCAGCGACGTGGAGAGCAGACTGTCCTGTGGCTCTGCCTGGCAAAGATGCCCGGCCTGGACTGGACTGCCTTACTGAACTCAAACCCTCAATCCACATGTGGTCCACGCATGGAGGAATAAATAATTTAAAATAGTAAAAAAGAAAAAAAGGAAAGATGGGAGGAATCAATTTTTGCTGTATCATAATACCCATCATCTAGAAAAAGATGATAAAACAGTACAAAATAATGCCACTAGCTGGAGGGAAGAAAGAGATTTTCTTGTTAACAAAATTAATGCAGAAACTTTTTTGCAAATGCTCTAGTGTTCCTTTCCTGTGCTGGTGATATTCTCATTTTTAAAAATAAAATAATAGTTTGTCAAATGAAAACAAAAACATCTCTTCTTTAAATTTTCAAAATTAGCTTAAATAAAAATCCATTATAGCCAATGTTCAATAAAAGTACATCTCAGCAAGTTTCTTTTAAAGTGTCCTCCATAAAGCAAGCAGGAGATACACAAACATGCACACACATTTTCTTAAAGCTTCGAGATAATGTAGCTTTCTTACTGTAATAAGTATGTACAGTGTCAGAGGGAGGGGAACTAGATTTATTGGGGTAATCACCCTGTGAGTCATAGAAATATCTAATCACTATGTTGTACACCTGAAACTAATACAGTGCTGTATGCCCACTGTAATTGAAAAATAAAAAATATTATTTAAAAAAAGACAAGTTTGTCTATATGAGTGTGCACAAACACAATTTTATCCTTTGATTAAAACATAAACACAAACACATAAACCTTACACATAAACACACGTTCAAATATTGAAAAGAAGTTGCAAAAATAATGAAAATACCTTTCTGACAAACTATTTCAGGCTGTCTCTGAGCAAAGAAAAATGAAGTTTCAGCCAACCTCTGCCGACCAGTCTCAATCTTTAGATAATACTAGAGATCTACACTAATTTTCAACTAACAGATTTAATCTATTTGGTTTGGTGGGACTGGTGAATTGAGAACAAAAGTTAACAGTCATTTTGACTGTTCGCTTGTTTTAATGCTAATAGAGACCACTGTCCAATCTTCTTGAATGAAACATGGTGGCAGTGAGTCTGTGTTTATTGAAATGTCTGATAAATTAATTTTCAAACTCTTCAATGATTTGAAAGAGAATCCTATTCACTATATTTGGTAAAGTATCTTTAAAAAATGTTGACAGAGCCTTAAATTGTAAATCTAGGTCCAAAACGAGTACTTCGGAAGTCAACAAAAAGTAGTTCTTATAATTAATATCCTTGGACCTAATAGGCAAGTTATTTCCTCAAAATAATATTCAATCTGACATGTATTTTGACACAATTAGTCTGTCCCAAGGCTGGCTATGAAATACAGCTTTCTCTAAGTTATTAGTAAAGGGACAGCAAAACTTGGCCACACCATCTACCCCTGTGCTTCTCTGTGGCAGCAAATCGATGTCCATGCAACACATGACAACAGCAAAGCTGTCTGTCCAAAGGAAAAAGAACCATGCCTTCGAGAGGCGATAGCGCAGTTGCTGAAGTTGAGTGCTAAAAACCATCACCAGTATCCAGAATAGTCATTTAAACTCAAAAAGATGTAAAGAAACTCTAAAACTGATTCTCCTTTGGCCCTAGTGGGGCTAAGGAAAACTATTGTCTATTAAACACTGATTCACTGACAATTGGAGAGAAAAAAGATAAATTCCAACACTTATGCTGTTAATAATTTCATCCGCAGCAACATTCAGGAAGCTGATTAGATGATCCTAATGGGTGATTTAAAGTGAAAGGATAAAACACCCTTGGCATAATTTAATAAGATCTTCAGACTGAAGCACATTCAAGTGTTTCATGAAAAACCTTCTCATGGCCTTTTTACAGCTCTTTCCAATTCCAATTAACTTGTTCGATGCCAATTCTCATTACCTCATCAGAAATCTAAAGCCAGCCCTTTCTGATTAAATCATTAAATAACCGTTAACAGCACAATGCCTAGTAAGTATTTATGGACAGTCCAGCACAGATAAGCAGCTCGTAATTCTCAGTGCCCATGGAAAACAAAAACTGGAATGGGTAAATAAAAATAATAAAAATTCTATTCATCTGTGGGATGCATTAGGGATGTTCACCTAACATATCACCCTCCTAACAGTTTAATCGAGGTTAATATTAAGATTAGCATTTTTTTATAGACCTTCAACAGACAGTGCAGAAATGCTGATGAAGAATTCATTTACGTGACAAAGCCAGCTTGCTACTGAAGAAATCAGGAAGCCCATGTCAATCATGAGCTGTCGCTGCCTGGCAGCAAGGTGAGTCAAATCATCCCACTCACGAGTCACTCAAATGTCTGCGGACTTCTCTGTCCACATGCACCCCACTGACAGGTACCCCTACGTCAGTCCCATACTGACATTCTATTTCACAGGTCGTTTCCCCACCTTCCATGCTGCTTGCTGCCCCCAAGGACAGGACAACCCTGGCTCAAGAGATCAACAGGGGTCTGGTCCATAGTTCAAGGTTGTCCCCACCCTCCCAAGGCAGAGGACACCACCCGCTGAGCTGTAACAGGTCAGCTCTGCCACATCCTTTACTTTTGGTTCTTGCATTGGTGAGTATCCTGCCACAGCGACCTTCTGAGAGCTTCCCCCGAGGGGAAGCTCCACAGCACAGCCAGCAGCCCCTCTGCCGACAACCTCATACTGTCCTTTGCACTGTGAATATTTCTAGTCTCCATCTACCTTTTTCCCCCCATGCAGCCTTAGAGATATTATCCTGGGGAGAAACAGGCTTTGAGGATAGAAAACTAAAATGAAATAAAACTCATCAATAAAAACTACCATTAAACTTACACTATAGGTCATTATGCTGAAGCAAAGGAACTGAGTTTCAGTCTCTTCCATAAACCAGAAAAACTGTTAAAATTTACCAATGAATATGTTGCTAGTAATGTTTTGATGTTTTTATGGATTAAGAAGCTTGTAATATGTGAAGTTCTGTCAACTATTTCTTGAGATGCTAAGATAGTTCTGATTATAATTATACTTCTAATCAAAGGTACCAAATAAAATACTTGACTGTGAAACAAAAATATTTCCAATGGTAGTATAAATCTTTATCTTCCAGTTAAAAGCTAAAGTCAGCCAACAGGAACAAATACAACAGAACCACATTCATATCCATGGTTTTGTGAAGACAGGATATTATCCCTGAGAAACTTTAAACTGTTATCACACTCTGCCTATTTCTCTGTCTCTTCCAGCACAGCACCTGGCACAAAATGATGCTCCTTAAATCTCTGCCAATCCTTTGAACTAGTAGAAAATTTTCCTGATTAAATATATATGCAGTATTTTTACCTCTCTCTAAATCACTATGGTAATTTAAAAGCTTAGTTTATAACTATATCTTTTCGTACTTTAAAAAATATGACTTACATAAATTAAAAATATTTAATGGTATAATAAAATATTTTATGTGTAAATTATGTTAATATATTACTGTTCCTGTTCTCAAATTATTTCATGTTTACATTAAAAAAAAAATCTTCAGCTAAACTATTCAAGGAAAGAGAAGATTCCCCATTTTTCTCCTTTAGTATCTTTTCATTTTTCCTAGTAGAAAAGCAAAAGATAAACACCTCCTCTGTCTTTTAAGGTTAATTCCCTAAAATTAGCCCTACTTGCTATATTTTATGATTGTTAGTAACATTTAAGAACAAAACAGTGTCTACGGCCATGCCACCCTGAACAAGCCCAATCCTGTCTGATCTTGGAAGCTAAGCAGGGTTGGGCCTGGTTAGTCCTTGGCTGGGAGATCACCTAGGAAGACCAGGTGCTG
>PVKZ01007586.1:0-22009 GCA_004027375.1 Macroglossus sobrinus | reverse complement strand
ATTGATCTCAGGATTTCTCAAAAGACTTCACAGAACTTTAATTTACTTTCCTCATCTTATTCTTTTAACTTTTCAAATAGTAAGGATCAGTTATACAGCTAACCTCCTCCTACTCGATGCATTGAGTTAAGGCTGAAGGTACCACATTACTACATTGGCACATCAGGCTGGCTGGTTTTGTTTTGTTTTGTTTTGTTTTATTTTATCTTGTTTTGGTTTTGGTTTTCTTTTTATCTAGGTGTGGCTGTAGGTTGACGTTGGCTTTTTAAAACCCTACGTAAGTTGATATAGGCTAGTAATAGTGCTTCTTTCAATCTAGGTATCTTGCAACTTTATTTTGTGGTGATGCTGAAATTCTCAGTATGCAGATGGAATTCCTTGCTTAGAAGAGAAAGATGAATTTATTCTCTGACATAATCACAGTGTCTGGAACACCAGCTATGGATGTGATTTGTAGAAACAGCCAGAAGCCACTGAAGACAGAGACTGAGTGACAGTTAAAGTGTTTAATGACGTGTGGTAATCCTTGTCTTGGTCAAAAATAAAGTTCGATCTAAAAGTCAGGAGGCTGTTTTACTTGTTCAGCCAATAAATTGACCCTGAACGTCATTTCAAAGGAGCAGCTCCAAGTTTGCTGAAAATAATGGAGCTGTTGGGATGATGGCGTGTTCTCCCAGTGGACTAGTGTGAAGGACACGGCAATTACAGATGTGTAAATTCCAGAATATATAGTTAAAATCAGATTTATTATTATCTATTCACAATCTTTTTTCTTCTTCTTCTTTTTTTAATGTTTAGATGAGAAAGAAGGCCAATAAGGACATGTCAATGAGGTCTACAAAGTAAATAATGAAAATAATCATGCACCGATTTGGATAACTGCCCACTAAGGGGGAAGTTCCTTCTTAATTGCATTCCAGGCTCTATACGACCAGGTATCCCATGTCTCACAGAGCTTCCCGTATCCCCCATCAGTCTAAGAGACGGCCAGTGTTCCCCACGAGACTGGGCACGTCATCTTCTCCTATTTCCCGAAGAATTAACCTTCCTTTGACTTGAGTTGTTACTCCTTTATTCCGTCATAAAATTGAGTTATTCATTATTAGAGTGGTATGCCTGGATTCGCCAAAATGCATGGGTCAAGTTCAAAGGAGCTGCAATCAGGAAAACACGGCAAGTCAGCTTGAGCTATGAGAAGAAAGGGTCAAGGCATAGCCAGTGTGAGAGCCGTGACTTCCCACAGGGGATTGCTCGACGTGAGAAGCAGTAAATTCAAAGAGGTGTCTAGGGGAGGAAATAGGCAAATGATATGGCTCTCTGGCATCCTTAAGAATAAGGTAAGTTCTTCTCACTCAGGGTCATCATTCATCTCAAACACAGGAAGATAAAGGGATGCATATAATCTGTTTCCGCCCTGTGTTTTCAAACAAAGAAGGATAACGGGAGCAAATTTGAAACTTCAGGAAGGAAACCTTAGTGTGGGCAGCTAGTGAGGCTCCTGCGATGAGCAGGGTCCCTTTGATGCCCTAGTGACATCTTCTAGTGACATCTTCCCACTGTGTTCTGAATCCACCGGGGTTGGAGCCATATTCTATGCCTGGAGATGTTCTCTCTTTTCTCTCTCTCTCTTTTTTTTCTTTCCTTTCCCTCTCCTCTCCTCTCCTCTCCTCTCCTCTCCTCTCCTCTCTCTATTTCTCTTTCTTTCTTTCTTTCTTTCTTTCTTTCTTTCTTTCTTTCTTTCTTTCTTTCTTTCTTTCTTTCTTTCTTTCTTTCTTTCTTTCTTTCCTTCTCTCTCTCTCTCTCTCTTTCTTTCTTTCTTTTTTCTTTCTTTCTTTTTTTTTTGAGGGGGGAGGTTGTTCTTTCTATGCCCAGAGAAGTCCATGTGACTGATTTGAGAAAATCGAGTTTTCCAGCTCATGCGAGAAACTACATTCAGGTTAATTCTCAAAGATACCCTTTGCTCTGGAGGGTCAAGGCGTTTGGTTTCCAGCTAATACTGTGGTTGTACCTGTGGTTACCCACCGACTTCTCCTCTGCTTTGCTTATCTGATAACAGGCAAATGGGGAAAGAGCTTTTAATATCCTCCCCCCCCTCCAAAGGGGAAGATAGGCAATTAGTTTATCCACCGCAGGGAATCAGGCCACAGTCAACTCCCTCCCAGAGAAAAAAACGGTCTGCAGACTTTGGGATTCCTTCTCTACAAGATCTTGGATTACAAGTCTCATCTGGGTCCCCCCCCCCCTTTTTTTAAGTCAGGTCAAAGCATTACAGACTGCCGAAGAGAAAGCAACTTCTCCTAAACTATGTCATTTGTATGACAGCTCATAAATTTCATTCCCATATAGTGCGCCTATCCGCCCTGGGAGTCGTGGGTTCCATCCCTCCTCGCGGATGAGCGAGAAAGGGGATCCTTTAGGGGGGAAAAAAAAAAGACAAAAAAAAAAAAAAAGCAATGGGCGCAGTAACTGAAAGAACGCTGCAGAGAGCAACAGCCAGAACCAGCGGGGACGCGGGCCGCGCAGACAGGAAAGGAGGCGGAGGCGCGCGCCCGGCTGCGCGGGGCGCTGCCGCCAGGAACTTCTGCAAAAGCTGCCCGCCCGCGTGTTATCAGCGGCGCGCAGGCCTGTGGTTTTCTCGCTCTCGCAACCCTGCTTTAACTGCCGGTTTATTTTTCGACAAACAGGATGCCTCCATCAGAGGCTGTCAGCATCCCGGGCTCTTCGAGAGAAAAGAGGTAGTGCGGCCCCACCCTAACTAAGCTCGAGGCCCGGCCGGGTGGGGGGATGGAGCGAGCGGGGAGGGGGGTGGGGGGAGGTGGGTGCTGTTTCAAGAGGCTTTCCAGAGAAGCGACAAGCCTGCAGGTGCAGGCGCTGGGAAAGCAGCAAAAGCGCGAGGAGGCTGGAGGGGTGGGGTGGGGTGGGGGTGAAACCCAGCCCCTCACCCCTCTCCCCCCGCTCCCCTCCCACCCGCAACTGATTCCACTTCCCCATCTCTGCAAGCCTCCGCCGAGACAGCGTGGCCCAAATCAATGGGGGCACGCTGCAGGTTTAAGACAAAACTCCTCACACTTGGATGTGCATGCGAATCACCCAGGCAGGGCTCTTCTGAAAATTCGGACTCTGTCTAATGTTGCAGATTTGGGCTGGGGCCTGAGATTTTGCATTTTTACCGAGTTCCTGGGGCATGCTGATTGACGCTGCCTCGAGTCCAAACACCACACTTGGAAAGGCAAGGCTTGGGGAGACTCAACTCCCATCGTTCTCCACGAATTCCTTGTTCAGAGTGTCTGTATAGGCTACAAGCCCCGTGCAGAGGGTTCCACGTTAAAGGGTATTCTCATGGACGCTGTGCAAGTATTTCAGCGGGTATTTGTGAGCAAGTATTTATTCCTGTGGCTCTGGTTTTACAGCAGCCGCTTTGCTAACGCAACAGGAAATTCCTTTAAGCTCTAGGGCGAAAGAGAGTGTGAAAGAGTTCAGGGGTTTTTAAAATCCCAGTTGGGGATCACCAGGATTGGGGAGAGTGTAGATTAGGTTCTGAGCCCAGAGATGTTTGGGGGGCGTGGTGGGAGGTGCCAGATAAAATAAAATAACACACACACACACACACACACACACACACACACACACACACACACACAAAACCCTAACCCAGTCCAAGACCTTCCTCTTGAAAACATTTGCATGGTGCAGCTGGAGTTCCCTTGTGTCCACATTTTTTGGGGTTGTATGGTTTTGTGTAGCAGTACAGAATTTGGAGCCTGTATGTAAGTATGGGAGGCTTGATCGGAGACTAACTGGATCTCAGACGAACTTTAGGATCTTGTGGCACGCACTTTCAAATACATGCTTTTGAGTCACATTGAGTTAGCAGATAGGTATGACCTTCAACCTGAGAGGCTCCACAGTGTGTGTGAGCAACATCGCAAGAGAGGGCTCACCATCCAGCACAGGGAGGTAGGTTCCACCAGAGATGGTGCTAGCTAGCTGTCCTGTCTGGAAATTAACTCTGCTAAGTGTGCTAAACCCTGCAATTTCATGAAGATTTCATTTTGACTTCATCAAAACCCGTCAAAGGCTTCCTGTTACAGAGGGAGAGTTTCTCAAAGTATGAGTAAGTTGACGGGGCTGTGAAGGTGCAGGTTCTTGGGCCTGGGGCCTCTCACAGTCTTCGGGGGAGCCCCAGGAATCTGCATTTTAATAAACACTCCAGGAGATTTTTATATACTGCCAAGTTTAGGACCGCCGGTTTGCAAGTTCAAGTCCAGCCTTATTGCTGCACCATTCAAACATCTGGCTTCAATTTCGCGGTTCACAGCTGAGATGAAGGGACCTCTCTATTGCCCATGAGCATCCCTTGAACCAGCCTCACTCATTTTATCTTCTTTGACATCCCCAGCCCTGTATGAAACAGCTTCCTTCTCTCTGGGCATCATGGCTTCTCGTGCAACGACTGGTGATTTTCCTGGGCTATGATGGCTCTTGTATTTGTGCTCTGCCGTTCAGTTCTCATTTCGTTCACTGACTCCGTCTCACATTTGAGCCTTGCCTCGCTGTCTAGATGGCAAGTTTCCTTGAGGGCTGTTTCA
This sequence comes from Macroglossus sobrinus, assembly GCA_004027375.1. NCBI lineage: Eukaryota > Metazoa > Chordata > Mammalia > Chiroptera > Pteropodidae > Macroglossus > Macroglossus sobrinus. Next base: position 17,420 of record PVKZ01007586.1, on the reverse strand, counting down.
TGCCCTATAATCCTTGTATGCCAGGCCATTTCTAACACAGGCTCATTCACCCATCAGCCAGTCAGTTAATTGCTAACATGTTTTATAGGGTGTGAATAATCAGGCACATTATGGCTCTAGGATCAGAAGAAGCTTGGGAGAGAAATGGGAGTGGAGGTGAGAGGTGACAATCCTATTATATGGTTAGAAAAGACGCAGAGGAGATGGGAAAAAAATGGAATATGGACCCTGGCTCACCTGTCTGCTGTATAAATCGAGGAAGGAATTTCTTTTTGTTAAATATAGTCTCCTTGAAATCTAGATGATCAAATCCATGAAGCCAAGGATGGATGTTTGCTTTTCACTCTCCTCCCCAAATGGTGGATCTCTGGGGTGGCCTCACCCCACTGTGCCTTCTGCTCCAGCTGGCCTCCCCTCCTCCTGCATTTTGCCTGCTTGGCAGTTAACTCAAACGCCCAACTCCAACCAAAGTTGGAGGAAATTTCGGTGTATTACATACGGCAGATTAAAAGAATGGTAGTATATCAACGATTTAGTAGAAAGCTATAAACATACCTCCATGTTAATCCTGATTCAGCAGCTAGGATTATTGACCATGCAAACTTGGGTTTTCTTTCTCAACCTTTCTAAGCTTCAGAATGCTTATTTTTGTTACCCAAACTCCGAGCCCCCATATTTTCACTTTCAAAGGCAGCATAATAATATTAGCTCACAAGGCATTGGGTGGGTACATGGAATAATGTGTGGGGACCACTGGGCGAGCCTGGTTCACAGTAGGTGCTGGTAACCCATCCTTTCCTGCCCCTCAGCTCAGGTGTATTTCCTGGATGAATGCTTCTGAGTGCTTCAGACTATTCCTTGCTTCAGGCACTTCCTGTATAGTCCTACACGCATGCCCACTGTTCTTCCTGGCCCAACCTACTGCCCTCCAATTCTAAGCTTCTCTCTCAAGGGAATCTTTTGGCCTCTGTAGGAAGGCCTCCCTTCTTGGGCTTCAGACATATCCCTGTTGGGTATCTGGTCACCCTCCTCACCAGGTCTGTGCACATCCTGACTCTGCTTTCAGGATTCCTGCTCTTATCTCTTCTCTCCAGCCTTTGATCTGGTGTCTCGCAATGCTCTCTCCTGCCTTGACTTTTCACGCTGGGTTCTCTCGTCTCCTATCTGCCTTCTTCTTTTTCCTCTGATACTCAGTACTATCTGATACTGATACTATAGTCCTTACAATAGTTTAGACCATCTGTTTAAGGTGACAGCTCTATTCTCCTCCCCATATAAAGATGAATGACAATGTGAAAATGCCATCAACAGACACTGGAGCATCAAAGGCTTTAGAGATTCATAAGTGACCACTGCCATCATAATTTCTAAGACCTTTCTGGTCTTCCATTTACCCTCTGACGGGGACTTGTTCTGAAGACATGCGAAATTACTTTTGCAACTTTAGAGGATGGAGAGGATTGCACTTTCCAGAAAGTAAAACACAAGAGGGAATAAAGGGCAGCAATATATCTATCTCTACAACCGGAACACTGGTGGTTGGATTCTCAGTCGCATCACTATTCGCATTTTGGGCCTGACAGTTCTTTGCTGTAGGGGCAGCTTTGTGCACTGTAGGACGTGCAGTAGCATCCTTGGCCTCTGTGCTCTAGATACCAGTGCACCTCCCCTACCCCCGACCCATCAGTGGTAACAACTGGAAATGTCTTTACACATGGCCGAATGTGCCCTGCGGGCAAAATTACCCCCTCGCCTCTCACCCTATCCTTCCAGCGAAGAGCAACTGATTTAAGATATTTGAAGATGATAAAGTATAAAGAAGAAAACGGGAAGAGCAACGAGAAAGGTCTACTTCAGCAAGAAGTTTCCCACACATGATGGAAATAAATAAAAAAGAGACTGAACATGAGAAAGGAAATGGGAGACCAAATCACAAGAAAAAGTATAACATTTTCAAAGATAAGAAAGCATTTATTCAGTCAGAAGATCCACTAAGGAACATTCCCAGATGGAATAAAGAATCAGACCCCACCTTCGCAGACTCCCTCTTAGATGCGGGCGTTGACTATGGGCAAAGGTGGGTGCTTCCAGGTGACTGTGGTCCAGGCCTGGCCGAGGGAGATTCAGGAGTAGAGGGGCTTTTGAGGAAATGATCAGGGGTGATCAGCAACATCAGATCCTATCATCGTTCACCAGACGCTCAAGGTCTCGGGTTGGAAAGGGAACATTCATGTGCAATGTCACCGGCCCAGCATTTCGCTGAAGTAAATTTTCTTCTAAATTGGGTGGTATGGAGAGGGGGTGCTGGGCGCGATGGGCTAGGCATCCAGCAGGACAGTACTTGTGCCCGCTCAACTTCCTGAGGCTTCACCATGACGGGCAAGACTCAAAAGTTAATACAAATCTACTGTAAGTTATTTCCCAAACCTCTTCTGTTTTTTTTTCTAGTAATTTCCTTTTTTGAACAGGAAAACAATAGTTAAGTTTGCTTCCCCCGACCAAAAAAAAACCCGGTTTCTCTGAACAGACAACAGAGATATAGGGGGCATTTTTCTTGTTCTTTGAGGAATGGGCTGGACCTCATTATTAATCCTGTGATTATGAATTCTCTTGGTCATGGACATTTATTTTTCCAAAACCCAATGAACTCAGGAACAGGAAGAAGTCCTTCGACTATGCTGTGTTTCTCACGTGCTTCTTGCACACTTGCCCAGCCTCCCACGATGGACACCCACAGGACTTCCAGCCCAACACCTTTTGGACAGAAGTGGAACCAGCCCCATGCCTCCTGCTCCTCTTTGCTCTAATACCCCCACACACTTCTTCCTGTTCTTAGCTGATCACAGGAGTTAGGGGGAACCAAGTCTGCTCCCTGCTGTGGTTGTGTGGGTGGAGAGACGACTGTGGTCTCTTCTGCTCCTGCCCTTTGGGATTTCTACACCTTAGCAGTAAGCACAAGGTTGATGGAGCTTCATCCTTCTATTCACCTGTCCTTCTGTCCATCCATCCATTTATCCATCCATCCATCCATCCATCCATCCATCCATCCATCCATTTATCCATTCATCCATCCATCCATCCATCCATCCATCCATCCATCCATCCATCCATCCATCCATCCATTTATCCATTCATCTATCCATCCATTCATCTAACTATTAAACATTTACTGAGTGCCCTCACCCTGCCGGATGCTGTGAATAAAGAGAAAAATGAGACTTGAGCTTATCTCTTAAAGAACTCAGAGTCTCTGGGAGAACATACTTACAAACAAAATCATTGAATTCCATTTTGGTAAGAGCTACGTAGACATATGAACTGAATAAATAAATAAGAGCCAGAACTAGAATGTACCACTGGGCACCCTAGAGGAGTTGGTCATCAGAGCATCACCTGCTGCTTCAGGATGCAAACAGACTGTGTCCATTCCTGTCTGTGATGGGGATGTGGGGAGGCCTGGCACCCCATGCAGACACACGTCCCAGCCATTGTGACCTGCACAGTGACTTCCCTGCATGGAACAACAGCCCTGCTGGGTGCCAGTAATAACCCTGTTACCAGAAATTATGGGAGCAATAGAAATTGCGCAAAGAGCATGGAGACGTAGCTTCCCGGAAGAGATTTGAAAATAGCATGTAGAAAAGTGAATTGGGATTTCTGAAACTTTGGACGAAATTGTCAGCGATCCGTAGGTCCTTGATTCTGTCATAATCTGGTCTTTTTAGATTACCTCTCTTCTAGGATTCAAGAGTCTTCATCAGGGACACGCTGATAATCCCGTTTTGAAAAGGGAAGGGAAACAAGTTACTTAAAAACCAGGCACTGGAAGAAAGGGTTCAGAATAGTAGCGCTATGCTCTTCTAACACAGTTTTTAAAGAGTTAAGGGTTGTCTTACAATCGAGTCGTGGTCCTACGTCCGCCATGAGAGACTAAGATTGCTCATCTGAATTTATTCCAAAGGACACGAGTCCCCAGTCACAGCCTCTCTAGAAGACCATCCCTTGAGAATATATAGTTTCGTGGTTAAGCAAGAGCTCAAGCTCCAAAACCAGGCCACAGTTGAATTCAGCTCTGCCACTTCCCAGCCATATGACCCTGGACAAGTCTCTTGGCCACTCTGTGCCTCACCCATCCATGTGTAAAATGAGGAGACTCATCGTCCCCACTGTCCAGGTGACAATGATGACATGAGTCCCTATTTTATAAGGCACTCGAAACAGGGCCCAGCTGTATACTAGTGCTTGTTCAATAAAACTTGACCTTCCAACAATGCTTTCTCATCACTTCCTATGGGCTGACTTCTTTCTTTTGAATTTTAATCATTGTGTAATTAACAGAAGCCGCCGGAGGCATTGCTCCACGAGTACCTGACTTTCATTCCTTTGCCCTAGATAAACTCTTGAGGATACAGAGTTGCTTCTTCTAGGAAGTGGTCGCAGGCAGGGCATTAATTCTTTCTTGTTTGTCCTCAGCACACTGGAATCTCTGATGTCTTCATTGTCTAGTCTTGCTATGGGGATAATGGCCGATCACCCTGATTTCAAGGCCCCTGCTCATGGCCTGTCAGTTTTTGTGGACAGCTTGACTCATGTAGGGGACCGGGATGGGAGCAGGGGTCCAGCTATGAGGGAGGGATGCAGACATGTTGAAGAGGGAGAACATCACCTCTTTCTTATTTCCTTAGCCCACAGATAAATGGGAAGCAACAAAATAGTACATTGGTTCCTAAGGTTTCTGTGGCCCAGCGGTTCTCAAATAGGGGTGATACGTCCCTCAGGGGGCATTCGGCAATGTCTGGAGACATTTTTGGTTAGGGAGGTGGTGCTTCTGGCATCTAGTGGGTGTGGTCCAGGACACAATGCACAGGACAGCTCCCTTCAACAAAGAATGACCCGGTCCCCCATGCGCAGAGCTAATGGAGGACAAACTCTCAGCCCGCACGATGCCTTTCACCTAGAACCTCAGAGCTAAAGGCTCTCAGACACGTGCCCCCTCAGGAAGTGGAAGATGATGGTGCAAGGGCCACACACAGCCAGAGCTGGGACACGAGTCCGCCCGAGGCGCCTCCCGTCACTCTCCGTGCCTCATCTCACACACCAGCCACTCGCGTCCAGCAAAGAAAACGATCCAGTCTGTAGAGGTAGGTGCCCAGGTGCAGTCACATGAGTAACCAAACTGGGGTTCAATTTCTGGGGTTTGGTTTGCTGTACGGTATACAGAGGAAAATGGAAAAATCGAGCAGAACAGTAAGTAGCTAATAAAAAAAGACAAATCAGGTGGAAAAAAAAAGGCGTGACAACAGGAAAAACCAACTTCCTGTTTTCTGGGTGTCAGGCAGCATCCTCATATTCCTGATTTGGTCCCCACAACAGTCTATGAGGTGAGCATTCTCAATAGCACACGGTCCAGACGAGGAAGGAGAGGCCCAGAGAGGGTAAGCAGTCTGCCCAAGGCCACTCAGCAGGAAGAGCAGAGCTGGCCACAAGGCCACCCCCACACCACGAAACAGGACAGGAGTGACACAGGACAGGAGCCAGTGGTAAGCCGGAGGGAATCTGGACTCCTGCTGGGCCCTGCCTCCTACAAGCTGTGTTGCCTGGGCTGCTTTTTCAACTCATCTTGGTTTCCTGTTCCTTTTAAAATGTTTATCAGATGGGGATTATTAGGAGCTGTGCTTATCTCACAAAGTTTTGGATTCTAAGAGGTAGAGAGGGCGACATGACATGCCCTACACATTGTAAGTCCTCTGCAAATGCTGGTTGCTCTTCTCACTACGATAGCGACAAAGTCAATGTCACCAAAGTCCATTAACTTTAATGAACAAACCAGAATCCACCCCCAGAGTAGGAAGTACACCTGATGTCACTGATCACCAAGCCTGGCTGCGTAGGGCCCCTCCCTCTCACCCTGGTTCGGTGCTGACGCCAGGTCAAGGGGCCCAGGCGCCTGCGTGGAGATGGGGGTGCTCCCCACTTTCTACTCCTTCAGGCAGAGTGGTCTTTCCTGCAAGCGGAGTGGAGGGGTGCAGCTGTCTGACCCCACTCCACCTGCTTCTGTGGAATGATGAGCTGGATCCTAAACTGCAGTGGTCCAGGTGACACCTGTTACCTGAAGCGGCGGGAAGCCTGAGCCAGAGAAGGGGGGCGGGCCTGGAGGGCACCACTGCACTGCAGGGACTCATCAGAAAAAAAACAAGTTCCAACTGAAGGTCAAGTGGAGATGGCTGAGGGAAGATGAAAGACAGAGGGTGGGAGGTGGGGCCGGGGAGGGCCGGGCCCTGGGGCGTATGCAGATGGCGCTAAATAAGCATGAAAAGGGCGTTTCCTGAGTCAGAAGGATTCCCAAAATATAATCTCCAGTTAACACCGTGGAGTTTTTATTTCCCTGTCAATTGCACACTCTGAAAAAGGAAAGCAACTCTTTTGAGGTAACAGGGAACCGGGAGCTTTATTAGTTTATTATATATTTTTTTTATTGCAGAGAATAATTAGCTTGAGCACCTTTTAATTTGTTCCCATTAAGATGTTTGCATAGGAACAATTAGAGGCTGGCGGGCTCCCTGAGCTCTCCCTGAGCTGGGGACTCTTCCGGCTGCCAGCTGGCTTTTGGGGGGGAGGGGGGATTATTGCACCTTTTGTCATGCAGGGCCCCAAGGAGAAAGGGAAGGAACTTTCTGTGGCTGATGTAACTGACTGTAGAATCATCACGAGGAAAAATACTTTTCCTATAAATAAGGTTAAAAAGAAAAAAAAAGAAAGAAAGAAAGAAAGAGAGAAAGAGAGAAAGAGAGAAAGAGAGAAAAAGAGAAAGAGAGAAAGAGAGAAAAAAAGAGAAAGAAAGAGAGAAAGAAAGAAAAAGAAAGGAAAGAAAGAGAGAGAAAGAGAAAGAGAGAAAGAAAGAAAGAGAGAGAGAGGGAGAGAGAAAGAAAGAGGGAGAGAGAAAGAGAGGGAGAAAGAAAGAAAAGAAAGGAAGGAAGAAAGAAAGAGAGAAAGAGAGAAAAAAAGAGAAAGAAAGAGAGAAAGAGAGAGAGAGGGAGAGAGAAAGAAAGAGGGAGAGAGAAAGAGAGAGAGGGAGAGAGAAAGAGAGGGAGAGAGAAAGAGAGGGAGAAAGAAAGAAAAGAAGGAAGGAAAGAAAGGAAGGAAGGAAGGAAGGAAGGAAGGAAGGAAGGAAGGAAGGAAGGAAGGAAGAAAGAAAGAAAAAAAGAAAGAAAGAAAGAAAGAAAGAAAGAAAGAAAGAGAAAGAAAGAAAGAGAAAGAGAGAAAGAGAGAAAGAGAGAAAGAAAGAAAGAAAGAAAGAGAGAGAGAGAGAGAGAGAGAGAAAGAAAGAAAGAAAGAAAGAGAGAGAGAGAGAGAGAGAGAGAGAGAGAAAGAAAGAAAGAAAGAAAGAAAGAAAGAAAGAAAGAAAGAAAGAAAGAAAGAAAGAAAGAAAGAAAGAAAGAAAGAAAGAAAAAGAAAGAGAAAGAGAACCTCAGGCCTGCTTACTTAAAAAAGGATTCCTGATGACGTCGGAATGCTGGCGATGAGGACTTCTGAAATTACAAAGGTTTCTGCAGAAGGAGGGAGGAACTGTTCTCAAAGGGTCACCAGTGGGTGGGTCTCTAGCTGTGCCACCGGCACCTGTGGTGTGGAGGAGGGTCCTGGGTGTAGGAGGGACTGAGGCCACCTCTTGCGAGGTCACAGCTGAATCACTGCTTCTGGGTAGGATTTTTATCTCAACCTCAGGCCTAATTGGATGTGAGAGTTTGCTGGGAGCCTCACTGAAAATCCAGGCCAAGGTCAAGGTCATAGCAGTGCAGGTTCCCGGAGGTGGGACTCCTTGACTTCCTGAAGGATGGCCTTGGGTGGGGAGCCCCTGATGATCAGTTGTGTCGTTTTGGGGGTTCTTTAGAATGTGGGTCCCAGGATATGGGCCAGATCGGGCAAGCGAGGCACATAGGACACAACGTGTAGGCAGGCACTGTCACCCAAGGTCAGTCAAGGTCACGTAAGGGCAGGGTCGGCCTCACAGGACCCTGAGAGTGAGCACTTCTTAAAGGTTTTCCAGAAAGTACCTCGCTGTCTCATCCTCATCTCACTGCCAGTGGACCCCAGACTGATACATTAAGACAAACGCTTGTCTGGGAAGAAAGACTTTGCAATGGTTCCTCTTACGCTCTGCAGAGCCAGCATCTCCCCACCCTCCTAGGAACAGGTGATTGTGATGCACAGCTGGGTTGGAATGCCGCGGGCTTAGCGGAGTGGCCCTGTGGGTACCAGGGGACCACGGATGCTCTCAGCCTCAGTGCATCTCTGATGGAGAGGGAAGGCATTGACCTGAAGCCACCAAGCATGTCCAGAGTCATGCAAGCAATACAGGACGCGCCACCCAGCTTGAAGCCACCCGAGGTTCAGCCCTCCGCAGTGTCACTTGCTGTCCAGGGGCCTTGGCAAGGCTCTCTCTCACTCCACAAGACTCAGCTCTCTCATGGGTCAAACCAAGAGGACGGTGACTCCCTCTCTCCTCTCCACAGTCACCCCCATCTGCTAAACTTCCAGCAGGCTACTCGAGCTCCCTGTGCCATGCTTCCCTCAACGAAGTGAGGTTCGTAATGAGGGTACCGCCTGCAGGTTCCTGAGAAGGATTTCATGAGCTTCTTCTGCACGTACAGGCTTGGGGCGGGGAACACCGGCTGTCACTACAATCACTTCGTACCCGCGAGCTCTACACTCAGCACTAAGGTGGTGTCCGCACTGCTGTCTGGCAAGGGGACCCACACTTCCGTTTCACTGCCTTCCTGGTCCTGCGTTCTGCTTCCTTCCTGTCACAGCCTCTGCTCTGCACAACGTGGGGAGGGGGCGCATTTTCCACAGTTGTCTTTTACTTACTGACTTCCCGTGTGTCCACAGCTTCATGTCCCTCCCTCCCAAATCCTCCTGACAGCCATCCGAAGGAAGAATCATTGTGCCTACTTTATAGGTGATGCGGGGGGACCAGCCACCTGACCCCATAGCCCTTGGCTCTTTGCTCCCCGCCTGTGCTGGTGTCCCTAGCAGACAGCTTGCAGAAAAGAATCCAGTGGTCAGAGTTTATACTTAAACATCGATCGAAGCCTCCGGTGAAGGAATGAAGGCCCCCTGGCAGAAGCCAGCTCTCAGTTAGCAAGACGAGAAATGTGTAGGTATCTAGACTTTCTAAGACAAATTGCAGTATTCATGGAAGGGCAGGGAAAGACCACCCCGACTTACATTTTTAGTTTTTATCTTATTTAAGTTCTGTTTTGGGGGGATGTGTTTTATAATGCACATACTATAATTATATCCTATCGGTACAGTAGTGCAGGCAGGTTATTTGTATGCACATACAGATGCACAGGTTTGGGGGCGTGCTGATTAAGTTTTACTTGCACGAGACATGATCAGAGTAGTTTGGAAATTACTGCCCTGACGTCCAGTGGTCCCTGCTCCTCCTGAAAATAGCTTTTTCAAATTCAGTGCATCATGGGAAGAAGCTGCATTAGACTCTCTGTGACTTTTCAATGCTGGCCTCCGTGTGTGTGTGTGTGTGTGTGTGTGAGAGAGAGAGAGAGAGAGAGAGAGAGAGAGAGAGAGAGAGAGAGAGAGAGTGAGAAACCTTTAAAACTCAGGAGTACTGTGAGGACCTGCATCTCTGATAGGAATTGTAGTCTGGGTTCTGACCTTGCTCGAAGACAGCCTTCCCCCACTTCCCAAGGCCTCCCCTGAGCGCGGGAGGCTGGCAGCCTTGACCGAGGCTGTCCCTGCACCCCTCTGCATGAACACGCACATTTGCTGTTCAGATTTCACCAGAGACTCTCATCAAAACCAGCCTGGTTAACCATAACGTGGCCCACGGGGTGCGGCCGGTGCATGCTGGGTGCTCCCCTAAGGGCAGCAGTGAGTTCATGGGTGACAGAACATCGCAATGGGACCAGGGCGGTGGAGGCTCTTGTCAAGGCGACTGCACCCCTAACCTGCACCTAAGGAAGCTCTGAAGGGCTGTGGGCTGCCTGCAAACCTTTCTACATAAGGGGATTTATACCTTCAAGGGCTGTGGCGTCTCAGCCATGCGAAGAACAATTAAGGAGAATCGGGAGAGGTGTCTGCTGATTATTTAGACTCTCGAGTGCGATCAACCACCTAAGTCCAGCATCCACAAAACTCGAGGGGGGCGGGAGCCAAGCAGCCCGAGGTCCTAGCCCGACTCAGGCAGTGCCAGCTGTGGGACCTGGGTGAGTGACCGTCTCTGGTGCCTTCAGTCAGAGAGATACCTAAAATCCCTCTGACCAAAATAATAATATTTATAAAGTTATATAGTTTCAGATGCCAACTGAACTGTATAAAACTATATATGTATGTGTCTGTGTTTATATATATATATAAAACTATATATAGAAAACACACCCACCCATACAACTTAGAAAGCATCAAATAGGACATTTCATAGCTCATATGTCTATAGTTCATTTGTTAGTCAAACCGATCCATCCACCTCTACGATACAATTATCTCTTTGTTTTGAACATAACCTAGAGGGATGCATACGGGAGGCACTGCCTTTTTTTTTTTTTTTTTTTTAGTATGAAGTAATGATGCAGGGTGATTGGCAGCTGAACAGAATTTCCATTGTTGGCATTGGTGCTTCTTTCTACGACTCCCCACCCTTCACAGTCCTCATGTTTGTTTAAGGCGGTTTAATAATCGCTCCTCTCCTCTAGGACTTTGAGAGTCAGAGTCATTCTGATCTTTATAAACAGTGGATCCAATATAATGAAACAGCAGAGTGAGTTTCTGTTCAAACCTGTCAATGCCTCTGTAATTTCGTCTCGCCCGTTCCCACCGTGTTACATGTGCCAGCACTTAAAAGGGCTGAAACCAGAGAGAAACCTTCTGAAGGCGAGAGCTACTTTTCCCCCCTGCTTCTGTAGTTCCTCCAGACCTTCGCATGGGCTTTACGTACATATGCAGCTTCAGATTCTATAAATTATATCCTCTCAAAGTGGGTTGCTGTCAAGTTCAGTTGCGACTGTTAGCGAGGTAAACGGGGCTGCACAGATGCAGCCTGCAGATGGTGTGGGACGAGGGGCTTGGTGCACGCAGTTCAAAGTGCACACAGAAGCTGGGCAATAAAGTGCAGCAAACTGTGGTTGGCATGAAAGCGGCTACTGGGAAAATGGCACCCCCAACTAATGTCTTTTAGTTAATCTCCACTCCCTTTTGAACATTTCGGAGCTGTAATAAAAAATAAACATCAAAGGCTCTGCATGTTAAACTGTTTTGCTTAGAACCAAAAAAAAAAAAAAAAAAAATGGCTCCTACATTGAGTGACGAGGGAGCGGCGCTGACAACGCTGTCAGCCTCCCGTAAGGGCTCACCCAGCAATGGCATGTGAGCACGGAGCAGCACGCAGCGCGCTCGGGATGCTGGCTGGCTGTTGCTTGTTCTTTTTTTTTAATTTACCCCTATCTGGCAAGCTGACAATTGTGATATTTTCTAGATCTTTCTTTAGGGTTTCCTAAAAACGATCTGAAATCCTACACATTTCCCAGAAGCACTTGAGGGCTGATCAGGAGCAGGATAGCTGCCACGGAGAGATGGAGACGGAGCTTGCTTTGCGGTGGTGGCGCTCCCGGGCTCTGTTTGATTGATCGCTCCTATCTTTTCGTTTCTTTCTCCATCAGAGATGAGAAAAGACTGAGCCTCCTTTTTAGGAGCCATAATCTTCCCAGGGAACATCCAAGAAACTAGGAGTAGAAGCTGGATGGCTGTCCATGTAAGGCATAAGCGTTGCAAAACATCAGAGCCACCTACTTCTCTCTCCCAGGGGACGTGGTTTCTCGGGGCGTGACACGCTGAGCCCCAGACTTAGATAGAATTCGTTCAGCGTGGCCTGTGAGTTCACACAAAGGAGCATCAGTCTTGAAATCGGCAGAGCCGTTGAACAAGCCCAACTCGCCAACTGAGATTTCTATTTTTGGTGACTTTGGGGGGCTCCTAAAATGTCGGGGGGGAAGCTCACTGTTTAAAAAGAATCTATCTGAAAATAGACGCTTAAAGACCAGGGGGCAGGAGGGCAGTGCCCTACACAAAGTCGACGGTTGTCTAAATGAACACCGATCTTGCAGCCAAAGTGAAAATTTTCTATTATTTCTTATTTCAGAAATAAAAGAAACAGAATCTTTTTTTTTTTTTCTTTGCAGGAAGATGGATCGACGTTCAGACTCAGGAAGTAGACGGGGCCAGTAATTACAAAGCAAAAGTAATCTGTAACTTGCGGAAACACAGGTGTGACTACATGTTCTATCTCCTAGATAGAGGCCTATTATCTGGTTGTCATATTCATATCAAAGATAAAAACATCTTTAGGTTAAACAAAAAAAAGTTTCCCTTAAGAAATTCTGTAGAAAAGAATTCTCTTTAAAAAAAAAAAAAAATTAAGGTGTTGGGCCAAGAGGTGTTGGGAATTCAAAAGGGTGGGGGAGCGAGAAAAAGACACAGCTTCCAGGTACGGATGGAGCCGGCACCCACAGCCCCAGGTGTGGCGGGCGCCCTGACACTTGAGGCTGTGTGCTTCCCTGGTCTCACACTACGGGGGTGTCCACTGCGATTCTGGGCTTCGACACTGAGGCAGGTGTGACCTTGACTCCCATTGAACCAGCTCCCTGCTCCACCTTATCCAAATTCTCTGCCTGACTCACTTTCAGCAAATCAAGAATAAATATCCCCTCTCCCACTCTCTAGCATCCATCCGCAACGTCCAAGAAGGGCTGAAGGAAGAACTCAGAGTTTCTCTGCATGTGCTTTCAAAGAACCGCTGACACAGAAAACAACCGAGACACAACATTACCGGGAAGGCACGGTCGGCCTAGAAACAGCCTTTGCCGTCACGGCAGGTGGCCCACGGGGCTGCATGACACCCGTCCCAACCATTTTCCTCTCCGCTTTCCTCTGCTCTAAGGGCTGGAGAGTGTCGACTCCATTGTCCTAGGCACCTTCCAGCCCAAAGCCTTGTGCACGGGGCCCGGCCTACGAGATATGGAAGGAGAAGCTTGCAGAGAAGGGCTTCTTCTCCTGAGTAGAAAGACAGAACCCCACAGGGGAAGGGGTTGGAGGCCTCCCATCTTCCTTCCTGCCTGGACAGATCTGAGGTGCAGGCCTGCTCGCCACAGGTGCAGCGCCGTGGAACCAAAGCGTGGTAACATCCTGACCCCACCTTACCGGCCCGGGGCTACTTACTCCTGAACCACCTGTCTGTCACCTGAGACAGACCCAGGCCTGGCTGCTTAAGCCACAGCCGTCTGATTTGCCTTTCTGTGTGGTCTGCAGCCAAACATAATTCTCACCGATCAAATGCTAGCAAAAGCTTTACGCTCATGTCACTGTCATAAACGGCATCATGTCAATTGTCTTTTGGATGCACGGTTTATTTCTCCCACTTAGCTGCTTCCTTCCCTTCTCTGGCATCCTTCGGTGTTATCAGGAGAGAGGGAAGAGGAAAGGAGAGAGAGAATCTGAAAGCCGACAGAGTATGAGAGTCATCACTCCAGCAAAGACGGAAGGCTGTGCCCACCGGGAGAGGGTCCAAGCACACTTTTCCAGTACGTAAAAGGTGATGTGAGGTTTCGAACTCTGTTGAGTGTTCAGGAATACCCCGAAATCTTCTTAAAGCACCCCCCGATTACATTCACAATCTGCAAAACTCTTAAAAGGAATGCTTTCTTTCTAGCACTCGGGGGCATCACAGTTATCTTTTTTTTTTTTTTCCCCCCTGGGGAGAAAACAAGCAAGAATGAGACATCACTTGAGGCTTATTTTACTCAGCCCAAAGGCTAGCATTAGGTGATGGGCGGCACTCAGGAGAAAGGGCAGGAGAGCTCAAGAAGAAAGAGATGCGGGAAATGTATTTTTGCAGATTTAAATATCTGTTTCGGCAGCAGGCAGAGCGGCTTCTGGAGAGTTCTCTGAAGAACAGGGGTTGGAGAACATTTTTTGAGATGATGTGGAAAAATAAATGCTTGGCACACGTGCGTGAAATGGTAGAATCACTACTTCCTATCAGACAATTGGATAATAAAACATTGCCACTTTTCCGTCGTTAAACCGAGAAAGTGTGTGATGCGCTTTACGACACCTCTCCCTCGGAGGTGTTCAGAGAGGAACTTTGAAAGCTGGAGGCCAGCTCCTCTAGAACCTTCCGAGCCCCTTGTACGCGACGCAGATGAGACACAGAGACATCGGATGACTCATCTAGGTCACTAGGAAGTTACCTGAGAAGCTGAGAAATTTGCTTGAGTTTCCTGTACGGGCCTTGCTTCCGCCCGCCCCCAATGGGGCAAAGCAGCCTCGGCTGCCAGCATCTCTGGGCTCGACAAAAGTATATGAGCAAAATGTCACTGAAGTGCACAGAAGTGGGGCGTCCCTCGGAGCCCGGAGAACCTGTGTGTGTGGCTCAACGGGCACAATGGCTATTTATTTCATGAAGAAGGACTTTCAGGAAAATAAAGCTCCCCGTGGACCCCTAACACCTCCGTCCGGCTTCTGTTACGACACGCTCCAGTTAGCCTGCGTATTTCAAAGCTGAGTGTGTCCAGTTACATAAAGAGCCCTCTCTCTGTGGCTGTCTTCGTGACGGACACTTACAAGGAAAGGATGACACGAGGTTGAAAAAGCTGATCTACTTTACATAGTCATCGGGTGGGCTGCTGGGATTCCCGCCCCTCTGCCTTCATCCAGGTGTCCCCCACCTCCGCCTGGGCCCCCCTTCCCTCTCCTCCTGCTTTCTAACCTTCTCTTTCCCCAACCCTCGTGTCACTCTCCTTAGGGGTCCTCCTCCAGCGTCATCCGGGGCATTGCAACCTGTTTCCTAGAGTGGACAGAGTCTGACCAAATGACCTCTTAAATAACTGAACCTCAAGACCTGTAGCTGATATTTATGGCGCCATTTTTACAGCTATGAGGACCATGTCACACAAGCTATTTAATCGATCCACGCGGCTACTTTAAAGACAGGTCCTACCGCTCTCCTTGTTTTATAGATGAGGAGACCGAGGCCCACGAGGAAAGTCACTTGACACTGTCTGACGAGAGCCAGGAAAAGGGACAGAAAAGGGAAGGCCACCCTGTGCTATCTGCGCGTGCCCCCTCACAGACCGCTGGCCCTGCCGTTGCTAGTAGTGGCTGTTCTCATCACTCTCGGGCTCTTTGCTCTAGACTGACACTCACCCTGTCCCTGGCTTCTCTATGACAGTCCCTGCGTGTGATGGCCCTGGAGCCCTCCTCGGCCCCAGCAAAGGGGCAGGTCTTTTCTGAGCACACACATTTCAGGTGTATTTCAAGAGAATAGAAGAATCAATCTCCTGGCTGCTAATTTGCTCCCTAGGTCAAGTCCTAGGTCAGCTGCTGCTTCTGACGATGCGGCAGCCACCGGCTGCCCGTGGCGCCTGCGCTGGGCGTGTGGGCAGCCGTGTGGCTCCCGTGGACAGCTTTCCGCCCACTTTGGTCGAGTGCTTCTAAGGGAGGGTTCGGAATGACAGGGACACTCCCGCTGGAGGAAGCCAGGCTGAGGCAGGGACTTCTTTGGGGAGCCGCTGCTCCTTTTACTCGTTTACACCTTAAAAACATTTCCAAAGGGCTTTGTCATTTTCAAAGCATTCTTAGCGTGCGAAGGGTCTAAATGGCAAAAGGTACAATTATGAGTTGAGATAGAGTTTTAACACCTTTCTTCTTCTTCTTCTTCTTCTTCTTCTTCTTCTTCTTCTTCTTCTTCTTCTTCTTCTTCTTCTTCTTCTTCTTCTTCTTCTTCTCAGTTTCAGAATGCGTGGGCAGTTTACAAATGCAAGGCTCCATTTCACACAAGGGGTATTAATTAGGGTCTGATTCTCCTACGCCCAGCAGACCACCTAGGAAAAGCAGTCTCCTTGCGGGACAGGGGGAGTCGGATTTGCTAAGACACCCTGCTATGGATGGAATCGTGTTTGCCCCTAAATTGATATGTTGAAGCCCTAAATTCTAGGACTTCTTTAATTCTTTAATTACAGAGGTAATGAAATCTAAATGAGGTGATCAGGGTGGGTCGTAACACAATATGACCAGTGTCCTTATAAGAAGAAGAGATTGGGACACAGAAATGCACAGAGGGAAGACCAGGTGGTGACACAGGGAGGAGACGGCCACCTTCCAGCCACGGAGAGAGGCCTCAGAAGAAACTAACGCTGCTTCGATATAATAAAATTGCAAAGGACTCTCAATACTTCCAGCCTCCATCATCACAAGACGATACATTTCTGTCATCTAAGCCACCCAGACTGTGGGCCCAAGCAAAGCAATATGGATTTCACACTGTGTCCGACACCTGGATTAACCTACGCCTGTCTGTCATCTTAAATATCCAGTCAGGCCAGAAGGAGCATCTTCAAACATATTTTTTCTGGGAACGGTGGCACACTGGCGCTCACCGAGAAGCCCACATCGCACGCTCGGCCGTGTACGTGTGTGTGTGTGTGTGTGTGTGTGTGTGTGTGTGTGTGTGTGTGTGTTCTGTAATTCCCTTCAAAAGGTGCCCCTGAGAGCAGCCCGGAGCGTCAGCCCCGCTGAGATTTCTGCCTGTGGTTCTAGGAACTCCGGGGCATAATAGCATTCAGGCTTTGCACAGACCACTAAGCCACTTCTAAGAGCCAGGCTACCTGAGGCGTTCTGCAGCACTGCGTCTGTGCCACTGCTTCCCCCCCCCACACACACCCACCGCAGCTCTTTGGGGGTGACATGCTGCACTGCAGCTTGTGGCGGGGCACGCGTCGGGGCCCTGCGAGAATTCTCGTGATGCGCGCCCCGCGTGACCATTCCAGGGAATTCTCGTCCCGTCTCATTTTCTCGCCCCCCCCCAACGAAGCGAGAGCTGGGTGCGGTGAGGTGGGAAGCGGGGGCATTCTCTGTGGTACACCACACGCGTTTTGCATGCCAGCCCTGCAGACGCTCGCTCGCCTCGCTCACAGAGGGCTCCCGATCGATCGCCTGCTGAAGTGTTTTCATGGTTTGTTTGGTCCCACACCTCTCTTTCTCCCCCCCCCCCCCCCCGGCCCCAATTTCTACATGGGTATCTCGCTCGCCCAGAGCGGGTTTCCTTCTGTGAGAATTGCATGGACTGATAAAGTACCATCCCAGGCAAAAAACAAGGCATTTTGTCCCTCTGGCTGTGGCTGGGGATGGACCACATGCTCTGGATTACAGGCAGCAAGAAAGGACCACAGCCCTGAGCGTGGCTGGTGGCTGGTGGCCGGTGGCCGGGCCAAGAAGCAGAGCGAGAACTCGGAGAGAGAACCGTATGCTGGAGAGGATGCTGACCACCTAGCATCAGATTCCAAGGCCAAGTCCCAGATGGTACCCAAAGCAATGACATCTTGCCACCCCTCCAGCCCCAGCGAGCGGTG
>PVKZ01007585.1:0-21894 GCA_004027375.1 Macroglossus sobrinus | reverse complement strand
AAAAAAAAAAAAAAAAAAAAAAAAAAAAAAAAAAAAAAAAAAAAAAAAAAAAAAAAAAAAAAAAAAAAAAAAAAAAAAAAAAAAAAAAAAAAAAAAAAAAAAAAAAAAAAAAAAAAAAAAAAAAAAAAAAAAAAAAAAGAAAAGAAATAAAAGTCTTCCAAATTGGAAAGAAAAAGTAAAATTGTCTTTTTTTCATATATGATTTATATGTAAAATTTTCTAACAATTCCACCGAAAAACTATTAGAACTAATAAACAAATTCAGTAAAGTTGAAGGATACAAAATCAACTTATGAAAATCAGTTAGAAAACAATGAAATATCTGAAAAAGAATTAAAGAAAACAATCTGATGCTATTTTGAATAGCATCAGAACAATAAAATACATAGTAATAAATTTAACCAAGGAGTTGAAAGATTTCTATATTGAGAACTATAAAACACTAATGAAAGAAATTGAAGAAAAACAGAAATTGAAGAAAGATATCATATATTTGTGGATCAGAAGAATGAATATTGTTAAAATATCTATACTAGACATGTACTAATATCCTAGACATATACTAGATCTAAAGCCATCTATAGATTCAATGCAGTCTCTATAAAAATTTCAATATTAGAATGGAACTATAAAAGACCCCAAATGACCTTGAGAAAGAAGAATAAAGTTGAAGACATCACACTTTCTAATTCCAAACTATACTTCAAAACTGAGTAATCATAACAGTATAATACTAGCATAAAAAATGTAGACCAATGGAATAGAATAGAAAGCCTAGAAATAAACCTATACACACACAGTCAACTAATATCTGGCAAGAAAACTGAATACTCAATGGAGAAAAGACAGTCTTTATAATAAATAGTGTTGAAAAAGTAGATATTTATATGCAGAAGAGTGAGATTTGACTCCCATCTTATACCAATTATCAAAAAATTAACTAGAAATAGATTAAAGACTTAAAAATTCTTACGTAAGTAAGACTTGAAACCATAAAACTCCTAAAAGAACACATAGGAAAAAATCTTTGACATTTTTCTTGGCAATAATTTTTTGAAGTAATACCAAAAGCAGAAGAAACACAAGCAAAAATAAAAAAAAAATAGCACTATATCAAACTGAAATGCTTCTGCACAACAAAAAGAAGTAAACAACAGAATTAACAAGCAACCTACAGAATGAGAGAAAATATTTAGATATCATCCTTCAGATAAAGGATTAATATTTAAAATATTATGCAAGAAAACTAATAATAAAGCAGTTAAAAATGTTCAAAATAACTAAATAACATTTTCACAAAGAAGACATCTCAATGATCAACAGGTTCATGAAAAGATATTCAACATCACCAATAACCAGAGAAATGCAAATCAAAACATGGATGGACCTTGAGATAATCATGCTAAATGAAATAAGCTAGACAGAAAAAGTTAAAAATCACATGATATCACTTATATGTGGGACAGGACAAACAAACAGAGACTCATGGACATGGACTACAGACTAGTGGTTACAGAGGGTAGGGGGTAGAGAAGGAGGGGGTAGATTGTTAAAAGGGTCAAATATATGAGGATAGGGGAGAGTGAAGTGGGTAAAGGGAATCAAATATATGGTAGCTGAAGGAAACTGGACTTTGGGTGGTGTTGGGAGCCCTTCCTGCTGCCTGTCTTGCAGACAGGGTTAAAGTTGCCTGCAAGCTAGAAGTTTGCAGAGCAGGAGGGCTCTATGCAGAAGGAGGAAGTTTGGCTTAATGTAAAGAGTTGACACAGTTCCTTGCCCCAAGGAATGGGAGACAAAGAACAGGTTGTGAGAGAACTTATGTAAATGTCAGCAATTGTTAGCATATCTGTGAGTTTTGTTTCTCAGGCATTTCCAAGAGAATAAATTTGCTGTGCTTAATAAACTTGGGGCTCAGTATTTACTGTTAGCCCCCGAATCTATCCTTTGTCTCTCTCTCTTTGTCTCTCTTTTTTCTTTCTTTTCTCAATCCTCACTCCCCTTCTCAGGAACTGTTTGATCTTAGTTGGCGGGTGATAAACACATTATAGAATATGTAGATGTCAAATTATAATGTACAGCTGAAAATTATATAATTATATTAACCAATGTTACCCCAATAAACTTAATAAAAGTAAGTAAATAAATAAATAATAAAAAAACCACAATGGAATATTTCACACTTGTTAGAATGGCTATTTTCAAAAACAGGAGATAACAAATGATGACCATGATGCAGATAAAAAGTAATCCTTTTGCATTATTGGTAGGAACTGGAAAATGTTTCTCAAAAAAATTAAAAATAGAACCACTATATGATTTAGAAATTCCACTTCTGGGTATATATCTAAAGAAAATAGAATCGAGATCTTGAAGAAATATCTGCATCCTCATGTTTATTATATTTATTGTAGCATTATTTACAGTAGCTAAGACATGGAAACACCCTAAGTGTCCATGAATGGATGAAAGGATAAAGACAATTAATCTCTCTCTCTCTCTCTCTCTCTCTCTCTCTCTCTCTCTCTCTCTCTCTCTCTCACACACACACACACACACACACACACACATACACAAACATACAATGGAATAGTACTCAGCAATAGGGAAGAAGAAAATCATGCCATTTATGACAATATGAATGGACTCTGAGGGCATTATGCTAAGTGAAGTGAGGCAGAGAAAGACAAATGCTGTGTAGTATGACTTATATGAAGAATCTAAAAAAAAAAAACATTAAAAAAACACAAACTCATAGAAACTGAGATTAGCATGGTAGTTACCAGGGGATGGAGAGTTGGGAAAATAGGGAGATGTTGGTCAAGAGCTAAAACTTTCAGTTAGAAGATGAATAAATTCTGAGGACCTAAAGTACAACATGGCAATGATAGTTAAAATACCGTATTATATACTTGAAATTTGCTGAGAGTTGATCTTAAATATTCTCACTACACACACGCAAAAAAAATTGTAATTGTGTGAGGTGATGGATGTGTTGACTAACCTTATTTTGATCATCTTTTTGCAATGTATGCATTTATCAAGTCACTGCATTGTACACCTTAAACTTACACAATGTTACATGTCAATTATATCTTAATAAAACTGATAAAAATAACACTGAATTTCAGATTAACAATGAGTAATTATTATGTATAAGCATGTCTCAAATACATGCACTGCTTGTCTGAATTTTAAATTTAACTGGGGAAAAATGTTGTGGGCAGGTCTTGCTTTGTCTGAAGCTCTACGTGAGAATCTTTTTTTTTCTAGCTGTGGTGAGTCTAGGTATTCCTTGGCTTGTAGTGTAACTCTCATTTCTTCTGCCTTTGTCTTCTCATGGCCTTCTTCCCTCTAGTGTGGATCTCTTGTGTATCTTCAAATTTCTCTCTATTTATAAAGATACCCATCATTGGATTTAGGACCTATTCTAACTCAGTATGTATTCATCTTACCTTGATCACATTTGCAAAGATCCTATTTCTAAGTAAGCTCACATTCACAGCTAACCGTGGTTTAGAACCTCAATGTATGTTTTGGGGAAACACAGTTCAACACACAACAAGCAGTTTTACTTGTTTTCATCATCAATACAAGTATGAATTAAGGTCTTTGCTTTTTCTTTTTTAATTCTCTTCCTTTTCTGGATTTCAACTTCCAATATCTTACCACTTTTACTTTGGAGTGAAAATAAAACTGAAGTACATCTAATTCCTTAAATACATCATCTTCTCTTATATGCTTATTCATGTACTTGAGTGTTCTGCTCTGTCTACCTGACAATTCTCTAGTTGTTTTTCCAAATTTTAGCAACATCATTGTCTTATATTTGCTAGTCAAAATTGAACGTCCTTCTTCCTTTGTTCTCATTATACTATCGACATATATTTCCACTTAGCCAATTATCAGACCATATCACTAGCATTTGTTTATAATTATCTTTCTATAAGAAACTGTAGGTTATTTAAAAACAGGGACCATATTTATCACTTATGATTATTTTTAATGAATTAATAGAGTAAAAGATGACTAAATGAATACATGGACAATAGCCCATGCTAGTATCTAAAGAAAACTAAATGTGTGAGGAGTGCTGAATATTAAAATGAAAATAGAGTGTAGCCCATCAAAAAATCCCACCTTAGAGCCAGAGAAAAAGAACAACTAGGGGGATCATTTTATAAACGATATAAATGTCTAATTAATGTACTATATACTCAAAACTAATAAAATAAAATTAAAAGAAAATATCCCATCTTTTAAAGTAATTTGTTTGTGGCTTCCTCCTTTGGCTAAACTAGAACCACTTATAAGGCAATCCTTACTCCTTAGGCTCATTGGTTTTAAGTAGGTAAATAGAATTGTTCTGAAGAATCATCATTATGTGTCCATTCATATTATTTAATTATATATACATTATATATACATATATATGTATATGTATATGTAATTATAAAATAATCCAAGGGGGAAAATTTTTGCTTAACTGATGTGATTGTTGCAGTCTTGGTGCTCAAGATGAAAAAAAAAAAAAGATCTGGTATTTGTGCTTGTTCTGTTTTAGTTTGTACAGAGAGAATGCCACTGGGGATCCTGTTTCATTTTATATTGAGGGGTACCTATCACGCTTTTAAGTTTTTGGGTAAGGATGCTACATGATTTCTAAATATTAAGTTTGTATCTACTGGGAACATTTCCTTATTACCAAAGACACAGTTGAAACATTTCAGTGAAACTTTTAATAATGGTTTCCGAAGATACTGTCAAGAAAAGCATGCCACTGGGTACTATTATCTATAAGGCCAGTAGGCTAGAGTTTAGAAAAATAAGTTGAGGACATAATAAAACATTTTAAGAGCAGCTTATATCAGTGCTTCACAGTAATACACCACCAAGTGTGAGTAGAGGAGGAAGGTAATTACATTTTATTATGCAATCTACATGCTATCTCATTGGGAGTGTGTACTCATAATTGTTTTGTGGTTACTTGTAAGAATCCAGCAACTATTAGCATAATAATGAACAGAGCATTTAGCAAAATACTGAAGTCACCAGATAAATATATACAGTTGATTCTTTAAAAAATGTGGGGGTTAGAGGTGGCAATCCCCTGCACAGTTCAAAATCTGCATATAACTTTTGACTTTCTTAAAACTTCAGTTGTCCCTTAGTATGCATTGGGGGATGGTTCCAGGACCACCCACAGATACCCAAATCTGGGCATGGTCAAGTCCCTCATATAAAATGGAGTAGAGAAATGCATACAGTTACCTCTCTACATCCATGGATAGAAAAAAAAAAAAAAAAACACACACACACACACATCCACAAACAAGCCAGTCAATCAGCAGAGTAAGATATAATAAAGTATCAACATAATTGAGATTATCTATTTCATACTTTTACTTTATTTCTTTTTCTATCTCTTTGTTCATTCTTCTCTCTCTCTCTCTCTCTCCCTCTCTCTCTCTCTCTCTCTCTCTCTCTCTCTCTCTCTCTCTCTCTCGCTCTCTCTCTCGCTCTCTCTCTTCCTCCCTCCCTCCCTCTCTTTCATTTCACTATTTTCTCTGCTACAGACTGTCAGCTCTATTCAGGAAAACCTAATCTGAAAGCATCGTCTAAAATTCTAATACTCAGGGCTCACACTTCAGTATTACAACCCTTCTCATAAATAGTAATTATATTTTGGATGTGACAACCCCTTGGAATTACTAGTGAACATATTTTTTCTCTCCTTCACATTTGTAAAGAATTATATTCCTTTTCAGACCCAAAATATTCAAAAGGCTCGATATTAACAGCATATAATTTAATGATCCAAAGTTCTACACTCCATATTCCAACAAAATTATGAGAGGAAAAACAAAAAAAACCCCACCTCCCCGCCCTCCCCCCACCGCACGACAACAAAATAAAATGAGAAACAAAATGGCAAAGAGATAACTGATTTGGCCACTGGAAATCACTATAATCATTTACCTGATCATTATCAATATTTTTCAAGAATTGTTAACTAGGTAACACATCAAGTTAGTCCACAAAATCCTATGTATATGTAATTTTAAAAATAACCAGGTGACTAGATTTTTTTTGCTCATAGATAACATATTTTATACTACCTTGAAAATATAAAAACAAACAAACAGAAAAACCCAGGGCCTTTCTAAATGAAAATGTTTTATACATTGTAAAGTCTTAGGTTTGTTCTTGTTTCCTATGGTCCATTCTTTGAGGTTAGGAAACCACTTCCATGAACAGAGAAGTCAGTCAGTTTCTGTATTATGAGGTTTACTTTACATGCATTTATCCTATATGAAGAAGAAGGTAGGTGTTTGTGGATGACATTTAAAGGCATATTACAAAAATAGATCTCTGAATTAGAATTTAAGCTTAACATTTCTGCAGTCTCTGAACCTTACACATAAGTTCTCTCTTTATTAGGATATAAGACAGAAGGGGCACTTTCTTATTAAAGGGCTTTTCAAGCACCATTCTCAATAAAAGAGCCAAAACATTAGCAAAAGAGAGAATAAGACCTTTAATAAAAGTGAAATGGATTCCAATTTTATTTACTTTGCTACAGGATGAAAAACATATTATGTGACCAGGATAGAGAAGCAGAAAATCTTAGAATTGTAGTTACAATTGCTGGATGTGCCTAGTTCTGATGTCTACCCATGGAAGGAATCTCTTTTTCACTGTTCTTATATGCTGCCATCCTGCCTCTGGTAATATACTGGAAGCAAAGAAAATCTTCCTTTTTATGGAGGGGCCTATCAGAAATAGAATGGGCATGCTAAACTTTTGACATTTCTTACTTAAGTAGTTATTCTTTTAGCACATAGTAAGGTGGCATTGTATAAAGCAGTTAAGAACATGAGTTCTGGATCTAGACAAGCTGAATTCAAATCTCAACTCCAACTTTCTCTGTCTCATTAACTTCATCTCTGTGTCTCATTAACTTCATCTGTGAAATGTGACAATAATAGCACCTACCATATAAGGTCATTTTTGCAGGGTTTTACATTAAGCATACAGACCCATTGTTGACAGATATGAGTATGATGTTTTTATTTTTATTTCTACTTGAGCATCTGCTGTGTTCCAGGCATTGTTCTAGGTGATGGGTATATAATAGTAATCAACCAAAATCCCTACCTTATGAAATTTACCTTCTGATTTGAGCAATGTGACAGAACCTAGGGAGTTATTCAGCAAACCTCTTTACTCTCCCTTCTTCTTTAAAAAATATTTATTTATTTGAGAAATAACTGACTTGTAACATATTAGATTCAGATGTGTAACATAAGTCTAATTAACAACCATCACAACAGTTACATTTTTTTTTCTTGTGATGAGATCTACTTTTCTTTCTTGACACAGCTGAACTACACATCCCAAGTATTCCTACACTGATCTGTGTCCATAAGACTGAGTTCTAGCAAAAGTATAGTGAAAGTAAGTGATGAACACTACTTTTAACATGGCTCATACACGTTGCCCACAGGCCATCCATTCTCTTCCATTGCCTGCTGACTTTACGGAGATGCCAGGATGTTCTCGAAGGCCACAAGTCAAAATGTCGGTCTTTGTTTCTGAATGACTGTCTGGTGCAAACCCCCAGTCTTACCTCCCTGAACCCCTAGACATTCAGACTTTCTACACATAGAAAAATTATCTTTTTTTGTGTTATGCTATTAAAATTACAAGACTTATCTCATAGCATTATAGCCTGTAGCACTGCTTCCATTAACATGGAGAGACTAAGTAAATGAATCATATCAGCTAGTGCTAAGTGCTTGGTAAGAAAGAGAAGCATGGAAAGGGAGTAAAGAATGGAGAAGAGCAGTCAAGTAAGTCCTCATTTAGAAGGGGACATCTGAAGCAAGACTTGAGTAAATAAATTAGAGAGACACTTGCTGTTGAAAGAGTTCTCCAGGCAAAAGGAATCACAAGAGCTAAGACCCTGATGTAGGAGTGTGCTTGGAGTTTTCAAAACATCACTTGAAAACCAGTGTGGGCTGGAGTTGAGTAGAAATTGAATTTGAGGTAACCAGGAACACACTAAGAATTCAGACTATGGCAAGGATTGTGGATTTTATTGAAAGATTTTCAGTAGAGAGATGACATACTGTAACTAACATTTAAAAATAATCATTTTAGCTCCTGTGTAGAGATTGGTTTATGGTGAGAATTAAAGCTGAGATATAACTTATAAGCTATTATAGTAGCTTAAAAAACAACAAAATGGCAGCCTCAAGTCTTCTCATATTGGTATTTTGATTTAGATTGTTTTGTTCATTTATTATGTAATAAAATTTATAGAGCATTCACCATCCTATTTATTCCTCCACCAGAATCACTTGAGTTTGACACCATCTTTCTTAAATTCAGCCGAAATTAAACATAATTCTCCACATATGCTTCACAGATCTGGACATTGTACTGTGGCATAATTCATCAAACTACAGAAAACTTGTTCTATATTTTTTACCCTTATACACTATCACATCTATTTTACATTTCCTCAATTATAGTTTAAAAAGGCTTTTAAAAATCAATTTTGAAACAGAACTAGTATAATTTAACAATTGACTATATAGAACTGTATGAAAAAAAATATGAACGTGTGGCTATTTGGGAACTTAGTTTGACTTCTTTGTATAATAATTTATAATAATTTAATACAAGCCTTCAAAGAATATGTTCTCTTTAGAAAATAAACAAGTTTGATGCAGAAAAAGAGGTCCGATAGCCAAATATGTTTTGTATCCATTGAACTAAATATGTTGATCAGATTTAATTTTTATAGGGCAGTTCAGAGAATTTAACATGATTTTATGCACCATGACTTTCCATGAGGTGAGATAATATGTGGAGTATTTATTAAATTTAATTGACTGCAGATATCTCTCTCCCTCATTTTATTTTTTTTACTTTTATAGGGCATCTCATAGAACTAAAATTTCTGCAGAATACATGCTACTCACTTCCAGAACACAGTAGTTATAAAATAGTTTTATTCTGAAAATCATAACCAAAATGGGTATAAGAGCTACCACTCAGTCTTATACTCACACTAATCTCATTCCTCAGAGAACTTCTCTTTGTAATAGTCTGATGATGAAACCATTTGGGGAGAAACTTTTTTAAATGAAAATGACTCTAGGGAAATATCATCTAAAGTATCTCCAGAGATCTGTATAGAACATGCATAAATATCACCTGTTCCGAGTGATCTTCATTAAAAATAAAATTTGGGGAAGCCTTAGAGAAAAAGGCTTGGTACTATTTCTGGCCACTAGATTATAAAGAGAGAAGAAGGTTTCTGATGTTACAGGTTTGCAATAGAGCAGAGAAGTTACTCCTCCTTTGACTTAGGGACCTCCAGGAAGCCACAGATGTATGCTATTTGCTGGATGTTTGTGTTCTCCATTTTCTTCTTTCTCTTTCAAAATGAGTAACAAGCTTTAAAGAACAAGAGTGTGTTTTTGCACCTTTTTCTTCTCTTTATTAAAGTACACTTCATAGCCCCAGTGTGATGGGTAGTATTTCTACACCTGGAATCCTCCCTGGAGCCTATTATCTACTGTTGTTGGAGGTGGAGTCTTTAGATTGGTTCAGAATTGATAGAACCACTTTGCCATTAGCAATTCCTTTGTACAAGAAAAGAATGTTAAGTCAGGTACGCTATATTTTCTTTGAACAGTGTATAGTAGTTGTCACAAAATATAGGATGCCTTATATTTTCATAATATAATAAAAAAGCATAGATTTTAGAATAAAAAATACCTTCAACTCTACATTCGTTAGTTAGAAAAGGTTCTTTATATACGTGGGCCTATTTTTTCATCTTTAAAATTGGTGAAATAAAAAAATAGACTACTTTATTGGGCTATTGTATGAATTAATGTGGTTAAAAATTTGTGATATTCTAGACAGCAATCCCCAACCTTTTTGGCACCAGACATCGGTGCCAAATGTCTGATAATCTGAAATGGAGCTGAGGTGGTGACACTAGCGCTGGGCAGTGGCTGAAAATACAGCTGAAATTTTCACTCCCTTACCTGCTGCTTGTCTCCTGCTGTGTGGCCTGGTTCCTAATAGGCCATGGACCAGTACTGATCTATGACCTGGGGGTTGAGGACCCCTTTCTAGAATATAAATCTGACAGAGCAGTTACCTTGACCATATTGTTCTCCGTCTTACCCTATGGTGACTATAGCAAGCAGCATCTTGCATAAAACAACTACCCAATAAATATTTTTAATTATATGGGTTGAACATATTTAGTATATTGAAACTTTTTTAAAATCACAGGTCTCAACATAAACAAGATCGTCAGTGGTAAAATACAATTTTGCCCAAAACTTTTTATTTATCATAAAGAACTACTTGTAATATTGGAAGTGTATTAGGTGGCCAACTGACAGGTAAATAGAACGTATCAATTGTAATTCTATGAATTTATTCTCTTCCTCTGTTGTGATTTTTCTCTAAAGAGCACTAATAAAGGGTAACTTTGTTTTTG
This sequence comes from Macroglossus sobrinus, assembly GCA_004027375.1. Classification (NCBI taxonomy): domain Eukaryota; kingdom Metazoa; phylum Chordata; class Mammalia; order Chiroptera; family Pteropodidae; genus Macroglossus; species Macroglossus sobrinus. The sequence continues at coordinate 11,366 of PVKZ01007585.1, read as the reverse complement.
GACAGTAATAAATTTTAAAAGTGGTTTCGATACTTTAATCTATAAGAGAACTAGCATTTCCTTAGAAATTTGACATATATGATTCCAAGAGAGTAAAATCTAAATATTGCAGGGACATATAGCTTTTGTCACTCTTTATGGTATTTTTAAATGAATAACTAGGCATTTTATTTTAGAAAAAGTTTTATTAAAATTGTTTATATTTCTTATTGCTCTAGTATAATCTAAGTTTTCTCAATAACTATCCCCTTCCCATCCTGCACAGGCATACAGTTATTTCTATCTTATATATTATATTTCCTCACATACAAAACTCATAGATAAAAGAAACTCTACATATGGAATTCTGATTTCTCTTATGCTTCTATGGGCAGAAATATGAGAAGTTCATCATTAGGCTGGTAGAGAGTGCAAATGTTAGCACTATTGGTATTATTTTACTATAGGTGACAGAGAAAACAGAAAAACAAGTGTTTAGCATGTGATCATATACCCATTTTCACTCAGTTAACTTGTTGAAAACTTCTCTCTTCTAAATACATTGTGATTAAAAATGTGTGTGTGGTGGTGATGGAGACATATAGAGTGAATTAAAAAGCTAATTTTTTTTATTATTTATGTATATGTGTGTGTATACAGTTTTTATTAACTGCTTACTATATGCAGACACTCTCATGCATGCATTGCACCTTCCCTCATTTAATTAACTCAATGCTATAATAAGAAATTTTTACTGAAAAGGAAAATATAGACCACAGAAGTCAACGACCCTGTTTAATACCATGATGCTGCTTCATAGAAGAGGTGAAGTTAAATCTCAGGTCTGTTTATTCTATTTCCCCTTCACTAAAAATATATGGGAATGAAATTTCTCATTCATAAATATGGAAGAGCAAAGGAAAGAGAGATAAATTGCATAAGCCAAAAATTAAGTCCACATGACAGCTTATCTGTGGTGGGAGATGATTTGAAAGCTCAAGAGTCTACAAGTTGGGATCAACTCACAAATCTATATATTTCTGTTAGGTATATGTCATTCCAGTGGTAGATGCAGCACAAAACAAACTAAGGAAGGAAACCTTGAATTTGTCATGGCTCCTTGACATGGTTTGGTGTTATAACAACAAAGACTATTGAAAAGAAACTCAAATGCTGAAAACTCTAAATTAAGTGATGCCTAATGTTCCTCATTTCTTTTCTTGCTAAAACATATGAACTATAAAAAACTTTAAAATTTATATTATTTTGTTGCTTTATCTCCCTGTAAAATTCAAAAGACAGAGTGGAGACAGTCATCACAGTTGATACAGTATTCTTCATATCTCATCTTTTCTTTGCCTGAGTGAGAAGGTTGGGGTTCAGTTGTAAAAAGAATTACAAATTGATATACTTTGTGCTTGAAAAATATAGGGATAACATTGCACACTTGAATGTTAATATGAAGGATTTTCTGAGGTTTTCTTTATAAATTATAGTTCAGTGTTGTACTTTGAATTTTGATGAAGATTATTATATTTCTGGCCTTTTTTAAAGCAAGACAATTAAATCATTTTCAGGCAAATACAGTAAAGCTTATCTGTATCTAAGCCATATGGTTGAGAAATTCAAAAACATTATTATGCAAAATTAATCATCTTTAGTATTATTCCCAACATCTTAATATATACATTTGGAGCAAATTTAAATCTTAAAAATTAAATTTAAGCATTTAAAAAAGTAAAGGCTCATACTTTATAAATTAATGAGAGAAATGACTATAATTTAAAAGAAAAATAGGTGAAGATTTATAACCATTTGATAAAAAAATAGAGACAAATGGCTCAAAAACTTATTAAAAATTTTGTAGCATTACTATTTTAAGGAAATAATAATAAAATAGTGGCTTCATCTACCAATTTTGTAATTTTATTTTGAATAATATATTTTTCTAATCATGCTATTTAATTTGCCTTTTATATCTATCATCTATCTTTCCATCTATCCAGCCAGTCATCTATTTTTTCTTTTATTTATCTTTCCATTGATCCACCTATTTTCTTTGTTATTTATCTCTTGCCAAATAGAATGTGGGTTCCATAAGTTTAGCAGTAATGTTTCTCTTACTTGCCACCCTATTGCCTGCCAGAATATGCCTGATACTCTGCTGGTGCTCATAAATGGTTACTGAAGGAATGAGTACATGCTACAGAATTAAAGAATGTAGGAATAAACTGGCTCACTACTGTTGGAATTGCATATTAGTAGGATCTGGCTTATATGTACTTTGAAAAATGTGTACAAGAATGATGCCTTGTCTATAAAGGGGGTACATCATGCAGTAATAACTGTGATAGCAAAAATAGAGAGTTAACCTAAATTTATCAGCAGGAGACTGGTTAAACAAATTACTTGACATTCATGAGGAGGATACTATTAACCATTAAAACCAATATGGTTACTTATATAAGTTCCATTTCTTAGCTTTTTTTTAAAAAAGGCAAGATATAGCACAGTCTGTCTATAATACTCCTATTTGTTTAAAACTTTTGTATGTTTGTATAACATTTTACACATATACACATATGTGATAGATAGCTATAGACATTTGCATACTACTTGGAAATTTCTGGAAAGAAATATATGTAATAGTTACATTTGGAAGGTATGAAGTTGGGGAAGAGACAGAAAAGCAACTCACTTCGATTTTAGGCTTTTTTGGGTACAGTTTGAATATGTAAATGTGTTTACATAGTATTTTTCTAATGATGAGGATGATAAAATAGCATCTAAAAAAAGTATAATATAAACCCACATTTGCTATTTAAAAATATCACAGTATACATTTAAAAAAAAAAGGAAAAAATGCAGTTAAGTAAAAGGAATGCAAGATTAAAAGAGAGAACATACATGTATAGATCACATGCCTCTACTTAAAGATGTATGCTAGAATATAAACTGCAATGGGGAATGTCCCTCAAGAGTTAATGACAACAAATTTTGGAAAAGAAATTGTGAGGATGATATGGAGATTTTCATGTTTTCTTAATATTATGTGTGCTTCCATTTTTTAATAGTGAGAGTATATACATGCATTATGTTGTAATTAAACAAAATTAAGAAAGGAGATTAAAACCTTTATTATATATGAAATCTCGGTATTACCAGATCTTGATTATGTCTACCTCTTCATACTTTGAAAATAAAAAAAAAAAACATTCTTAATAAGGCAAAGTGAACTTGAAAGATAAATATTAAATGAGATTTGGGGTCAGAAGTTCAAAGTTAGAAATTTTATGTCTCCAGCCAGAGAGACAGTCTATTCATGCCAGATTACTTTCCTAAATAAGCTAGGTTCTTTTAACTTTCTGGATTTAGGCTTAGGTAGTCTCTATCTAGAATGCCTACTTCCTTCTATATTAGGCATTCTGATGTCTCTTCCTCTCTGATAACCCTTAACGCTTCACGGAAGAAAAATTCATTTCTTATTCTGAGCTGCTCCAGTATTTATTAAAGTCATTGACTTGTGATTGTTTAGCTTTATAGTCTCTAAGTACCTTAAAGTCTAGGACTTCTGAGGGATATTTTGAAATCTCCACCTCATTGCAAATCTGATACTTAAGTGCTCGGTAACTACTTGTTGATATGTCTGATTCTTGACCTCAGAAAGAGTGTAGGCTTCCATATGAGTGTACCATCCTCAGTCTCTGCTAATAGCACGGCCTCAATATGGATATACTTATTCCTGGTTTATAATTCTTCCATTGCATTATCAGCTTCAGAAGTCACCTCAAGCCATAAAAAACAGGTATTACCACTATTTACATTTCATTAAGAAACAAACTCAACATATTTATTTTCTCACAGGTCTCACAGATCATAAGTGGCACAACTGAACTTGTCTCTCAGACCACTTAAATCCAAAATTACAAACACTTAGTGTAAACTCAAAGGAGAAATGACACAGTTTTGGAGGCAGTGTACTTCTGGGGGCTTAGCCACAGCAACATTCTGGGGAGTTAAGTAAAGGCTAGACAGAGGCCCACTGTCGTGCTTCCTTCCTACAGACTTGTTTTCACTTGCAGCAGGGATGAGGACTGTCTCACAAACAGTGTGTTCACCCTTGCTCCGAACAGCATAGACAACGACATACACAACTATCCTCCACTGAAAGGCATGCATCCTAAAGAGTCTTGATGATCTAACTCTGTAGTCCATTCTAATTATTTCAATGTATTATGCAAATAATAATAATAACAATAATAATAATAAGTCATAGTAGTAGTCTCTTTCTGCATAGTAAAGCTCAAGGACTTGAGATTATGTGAGAAATACAGATAAAGAGGGAAAGAGGAAGATATAAGAGCAGTGAGGAAAATGCTTTCTCTGTGTCAATCATTGATAATATTTATTGAGCACTTATATGCACTGTTTAAAATGCGTAGCATCCTAATACAGAGGTTAAGTGCATAAACTTGTAAGTCAGACTGCACGGCTTTGAATGTCAGCTCTGGCACTCACAATGACACTTGGACAAGTTGTTTATTTTTTCAGTGCCTTAGCCTTAAAATGGGGTTAATGATAATAGCTCCTGCTTCATAGGGTGGTTCAATGATATGTGCCAGTTTCCCTAGTGAAAACATTCATACCAATGCCTAGTAGAAGTTACCAATAGTTTAACCAAAAGCTCACAAAATTCTTCAGTATTTAACAATTGCCTCTCATGAGCCAGAATGAGACAACTCCAGGACATCCCTGTTATGATGATTAAATTAGTATCATAAACACTTAGAGGAGTTCCTGGGATATAGTGTGCACTTTATTATTTGTTTTCATTTGTTTGCTTGTTTATTTTAAAGAGATACTTACTTTGACTCATTTTCCTAACAATTATCCTATGAGACTGGTGTTATCATTATCACAGTTTCAGGAGAGATTGACAAGGTAGAAAGAATTTCAGTGTCTGTGGCTAAGGAAAGGGTTGGACTTGGGGAGCCCGGCACACCATGTTGTTCCCTTGCTTGGGTCATCAGAGGGTAATGTTTCATTGTGCCAGTGCAGGAATATAACTGTGCATGATCACAGGGTGAAGAAAGAGTAGAGACTCTTGATGAATTTAAGAAACAATGAAATGCCAGTATCAACTATAGAGGGTCCCTTGATCTCAGGGGTCTTTCTATTGCCTTGGAGGTAAATTATTTATCAGATTATACAAGAAGGAAATATTATTATGAATTCCTGGAAATGGGAACAACTTTTATTTCCTGAGTATTTGCTCTATGCTTGACATTTTATTAATTACTTTAAATGAATTATCTTATGTGATAATCACAGCACTTTTCTGCAGATGAGAAAACTTAAGCTCAGAGATGTTAAGAACCTTGCTCAAGGTCACAAAGCTGCTATTAAACATCAGCTATCTGAATCTGAAGTCTATGGATGCACGGCAAACCTTATACATACTACTGCTTTCTCTTAAATTTATGAAAAATTGCCTAGAAATTTAGAAATACATCGATGTTCTTTAGGGATGAAGGTACTATAAAAAAATTTATGGTTTACACTGAAGCATTTTAAGTTCGAGGATATTGAAGACTAATATTGGGCCAAAGAAAGGAGGCTGGGAGAATTTCACATATCCAGTGTGACAGTTGCTTCATTAAAAAATATATTTATATTTTATTGTCAAGCCCTTTTTACTTTATTTTGAGTATGCGTATAGCTCTGAGACTGGAGGAGGGTGGGGCAGGGATGTGAATTCTGTGCCTGTCAGAGAAAGTCACATCGGGAGATAATGCAAGGGTCAACTCCCGGCTACTCTGCATTCTGCTTGGCACCTTCATTGTATTGGAGAAAAAAGAATTAATTGGTTCATTTAGCCTTTCACTTAATTCAGCCTTTTATTGTGCACTTCAGTTTTCACTGAAATGAACAGAGAGAGTGCAAGAAACAGAACACGTTTAATGGGGCTCTCAAAACTGTGCGGTTGTTGCTCTTGCTTCTTTAATAGACACAAATCATTTATTTCCTTCTGTAAAACTCCATTAACCAGCATAACATAGAGTTTCTTAAAAAATGTATATCTTACCCAAAATGGAAAAGCTATTTCTTTCTCTCTCTCTCTCTTTCTTATGTGCACAGAGACATAGAGACACATCACAGTGTATCCATACTCAGCAAGCTTGCCCACTGAGTTCTGCGAGGCCCACAAAGTACTCCCCTCCCTTTGCACAGTAAGGAATAAGTGTCCTGGGCATGAAACAAGGAATCATACAATAAATTAAAAGTACAAGGGAACTTAGCTCAAATTAAGTCTAGTCTTCCCATTTTAAAGATAAAAGAAGTGAGGCTTGAGAGGTGAGATGATTAGCTCAGGATTATACTGAAGATCAAAATTTGGGAACTTAAGTTAAAGCTCCCCTATACCAACTCTAATTATAGCCTCTCTCTCCTATATTAGGATGCCTACTTAACATTGACTACTGATGGTCTGACAGACAGATCTTGTGTGCTTATCCAATCCTCTGTAAAAACACACATGCATTTATAGAGAATCACTGGGCATCTTTCTGTTCCCATGTGAAATTGTTTTCTTTTCCTCTTAGAAAATACTCTACCTCTCTCTCTCTCTCTCTCTCTTTTTTTTTTTTAATAGTGATCATCTTTTGTCCTTGGGAAGGCACCAAACAGGTATTTTATTTATTTTTATTTTTACACAAAAGCTCCCAAATATAAGCTGGTGGCTAGTTAGAATATTTACTGATTCTCCTGCATGCTTCTTCTCATGCAAACATAAATATTTTACTTGTCTCATGATAATGATTTTTATCAGCTTAAAGAGCCGGTTTAATTAATCTCTTTTTGTTTAACAAAAAAAAGAGTCAATTTTATAAAATGTTTAGAAGAAAATGCAAAGCTAGTGCTTTTCCCCTAGGTAATGTGCCAGATAGTTTTAAGGAAAGGTGTTGGCAAGCGATATAAAAGAAGTAATTCATTATTGAAAAATGGTCTAGATACATGTGCTCATCTCAAAAGCTCAGCATCACTAAGTGGCCTTTGTGAGAATCAAAAGCTGGCACATTTTGCAAGCCAAACATCACATCTTCTATGCCAAAGACAGAGCAAGCCTCTGCTCTGGGGAGCAGATCCAGGTGGTAGAAGTACATGTTGCATCCTGGTTGCTTGGGAAATAAGCTGTAATTTCATTTTGAACTTCCCAGTAGTATACGTTCAGCTTCCTCAGTAGAGAGAACATTTTTCCCCCAAAAGCTGTTCATTATTTGCAATGAGGGCTCAGTGTTAATTTCACTGCTTGTCAATTAAGCCCATACCTTAATTTAATTGGGATGTGTATACAAAGCACCACAGTGCTGATTCTGAACCTGATGCCTAGAATAAGCTATACCTACTAAGCATCCTTGCCTCCAATTTTCCCAACTTAATTTATTTTATGGCCAGATTAATCCTCTTATTCTCTGTGATGAGAACATCTTCCTGCTTCAAAATCTCTTAGAGGTTTCCCACTCACTATAGGATATAATACAAGTTCTCTACCAAAGCAGTAAAGGTTACAAATGATCTGAATCAACTCTTTGGCCAGTCTTATCTCTTGTACTTTATTTCCATGAATAATTTATGCTATCTAAAACTTGTCTAGTTGAAAATCAGAGTCAGGATTAAAAGAATGTCTGACCAGTAGCCTTACAAAGGTCTCTTGCAACCTGATACTATAGTGCCTATGAGATTTATAAAAAGTAAAAATAAAATAAAATCCACACCTTATTCATACCCAGTTGACATATATTTGATAGCTTATTGACTGAGGGTTAAAAAATTTTAAATCAGTGCTTGCTGAAAAGTGGGCTGACTATTCTGTACATTTAAACAAAAAACTTAAAAACAGATTCAATTCTAAACATTTTATGCATACATAAGAATTAAAATAATTTACATATAAAAATAAGAAAATATACTAAATAAAGTGCTGTGTATTGAATATTTGTGCTCCCAATCACCCCTGCCATACTCTACTCCAAATTCTTGTTAAAGCCTGATCCCCAGTGTGATAGTATTTGGAGATGGGGGCCTTTAAGAGGTAATCAGGTTTGGGTGAGGTCATAGGGTTGGAGTCACCATAACGAGTTAGTGCCCTTATAAGAAGATAAAGAGCCCAGAGTGTTCTGATTCTTCTATGTAAGGATTTAAGAATAAGGTAGCTGTCTACAGTTCAGAAGAGGGCTCTCATCAGAACCTGAGTATGCTATCACCTTGATTTTGAATTTTCAATCTCTAGAATTGTGAGAAATAAATTTCTGTTGTTTATAAGGCATCCAGTCTATGATACTTTGCTTGGGTCAACTCAAATTAAGACACTATGGTTTTCAGACACTGGACTACAGACAGTGTAGGACAGTGTTCTCTGAAAGAAGATACGTGAGATGATCTTAAAATTACCCTAAGTGACAACTTGGAGAGAGATTCTAAGACACTGTAAAGGGAGAAGAAATCCAAATGGAATCTTCTGTTTCTTCTGAGGTAAAGACAGTATCTAAAGTTTGGGAAGGCAAAAAGGGTCTAAAAGTTGACAGGCAGAAAGCAAAAGAGGAATACCAAAGAGAGCTCCAGAGAATTACTGAGACTTCCATGAAAGTTATTAGAAGAGTACTGATCAAAACATGAGCGTTGAAGAAGCTAGCACGTCTGGAAAAAGAATCACTAGAGAGGATCAGGTAGACAAATCCATGTGGCTCACAAGAGAAGAGGAGAAGTTTATGTTTCCACCATATAGAATAAAAATCCAAGCAACCACTCACATAACGATTACAACATTCGACAGCCAGTAAAAGAAACATCAGTTAATAGCATGTTAAACTACTATTACAAATATACTACATAAGTTCAAGAAGGTAGATGAAAAGCAAGGATATGTTAAGAGGTATAGAAAATATTAAAAAATGACTTTTAAAGATAGAAAATGTATTGTCTCAGAGGAAAAAAAAAACACACTGTATAGGATTAAAAACAGATCAGACACTGCAGGTGGAAATATAACTTAAAGATATAAACATAGAAACCCTCTAAAAAATAATCCAATTTAAAAAGACTACAAACAAAAAGGCACCATTTGGCTGTGAGGTAACTTAACAAGCTTACTATTTATGTAATGATTTCTCAGAATTGTGAACTATAGGCAAAAAAAAATGTAGAAATAATGATCAAAAGTTTTCTAAATTCAATGAGAACTATAAACCCATTAGTTAAAGAAGCTCAAAAAAAAAAACCAAAAGAGATATGAAGAAAATAACATAACATCACTTCATAATGACATTGCTTAAAACTATTGATTAAAAAAAAAGCACTCCAAGGAAAACAAATTACCTACAGAGGAACAAAAGATTAAAAATAAAAAATATAAGATAAAAAGAGAGATTTCTTATTAGGGAATATGTAAGTCAGAAGAAAGTGGACCAACACATATAAAGTACTGATAAAGACAAATAAAAAGCCTGTTAACCCAGAATCATATATACAGCTCACGCAGCTTTCCCAAATAAAAGTAAAATAACATCATTTTTAGAAACTTGAAACCAGAGAATATTCATCACTATCAGACAGGCAACACAGAAAAGTTAAATGTTACTTTAGGCAAAGGAAAATGATATTGGATCAAAATCTGCATCTATACACAAGATAGAAGTATATAGAAAATGGCAAATACTTGGAAAAATATAAAATTTAATTGATTATTTAAAACATAATGTGTCTAATATATATACCAAAAAATAAAAATGTGATTTAAAAATATATTGAATGAGATTTTCACTATAATCTAATTATGCTAATACATTTTTCCTGACATCACCTTCCTGAGGGAATACTATATTAAAAAACTTGAGGTCAGGGACCTGAATATTTTTTGCAATTCTACTTCCAACTTTGTAATCTTAAAGGAGTTGTTTCTTCATTCTGTGCCTCCACTTCTCACGTGTAAAAGAAAGGCATTGGCCTTCATTAAATTTTGAGGTTCTTTTACCCTGTAGTACATCCTCCCTCATGTCTTTTCTCGGCAAACTCCTGTCACATAGGTTCTAAGGGGAAACTGAAGGCAAGCTTGGGGTGCTTCAGGGGGGATTTTTTAAGCAGGGTGATGTATTAATTAAAGAAAGGAGGAGGGAACTTTATTTTTTTACAACAGTATGTTAAGAGGAGAAGAAAATGTCATGGGTGGTGACTCAAGCTGATGATTGGCAGATATTCATGACACAGAACAAAGATGCCAATCTTGACACAGTAAGAACAATTAACTTCATTGTCATCATGATTTTTTTCAAATATTTATTCTATTTAAAGTACCTGAGTGGGTTGGATGAAATATAGGCTTATCTCCATCTTACTTATTATATCTAAATTTGCAAGCCAATATATACTATCAATATTTTAAATTCATCTCAGTTGGAATACATATTATATATACTTTAATGTACATACTACAAAGTTAAGTTCATTTCAACAAGTATTTATTGAATGTCAGTTGAGGAATTCAATATTGTGTATCATAATTTTATAAGACAAGGATTTTAATCTCAACAAAACCAAGTAGTTCTATAATCTAGGAGAAAAAAAAAGCCTATTTTAGTAAAAAAAATCTTTTCTTCTATAAAATGAGGAGACTAAGTTAGGTTATTCTTAAGATTATTTCCAGTTACAAACCCTTTTATGTATCTATGTACCTACAGCTTTACCAGAACCTGTGGGGAATATAAACCTGTATAAGATATACTTCCTACCCTAGAGGAAATTATAGTATCATTGGGTACTAAAGTGCATTTAGATTTAACTCAGAATTAATTACTATATGTTTACTATGTTCAAGGTACTAGGTTTAGTTTTACTTGAAATAATTAGAATAGGCTTAAATTTCTAGGTAGATATTGTCATCCAGGATTTTAGGAATAGCTTTGTAAAGAAGTTGAGATTCAGAATGGAATTTTTAGGATGAACAATATTAAACTGAGAGCATTATGAGGATTTGTATTGGGAACCTGGTAAGATTTGTATTGGAGACATAGAGAAAAACTTTAAAAGAATAATATTTACCCCTAATATACTAATGAATGGAAATTTTGCAGTAGATAGGGGTTACTTAAATCTAGTGTGTGAGAGAATGTGTGTGTGTATAAATTATGTACATCCACACACATTTCTTGACTTTTCCATCCCTTCCCATCACTGATAACTTTGGCAGCTACTTTTTTACTTATGATCCTCGACTGTGGTAGCTGATTGGCTTAAAGCAGGGACATTCTTTAAGGTGGCCCAGATATTTATATTAATTATATGGTAGAGTAGGAAAAATAGGTATTTAAAAAATTAACACAAATAATTCCAAA